>PGSH02014191.1:0-53099 GCA_002915635.3 Ambystoma mexicanum | reverse complement strand
CTACGTGCGCCTCGGCCGCAGGGGGCCGTAAAGGTGTTCGGTAAAGGAAGAAAAGAAAGAAAAGAATATACAAATGCAAATGCTATATTTTACTATTTTTCTTTTAGCGGACAATCGCAAGTCCCCAAAATTACGGGGCCAGGTAAAGATCTGAAATTGTATAGCGTACACTATTAGCAAGATAACCGCTACAATAAGGGAGGATAACAAGTGAAGTGCTACTATGTCATACGGGACAGGATCGGGAGGGTGGGGGAACACCCTCACTACCCCGCTACAGCACATATGTAAAACACTGTCACCCCATAGGGAGAAACTGATCAAGTATAGCATAGAATGGACACAGGGGACGGACAACAAAATGACGACACCATGGCCGCCTAATGGCAGTTTCGATCCATATACCCAACATTCACTATTAACCCATCTGCATAACACATACAAGGGGAAGAAGTTGACACACTACGTGGAGGTGTTTAACTTATGGAGGATGTTCCAAGGGTCCCGACCAGGACCAAACGGAATGTTCACTATGGGGGAAACAAAGGAAGAGAAGAAGATTAAGGAGGAAGAAGAGAATGGGGAAAAGAGAGTGAAGGCACACAGAACACGGGGAACGGACAAGAGGGAGGAGAGAAGAGTAACAACATAAACGAAAAGGAAATAAAAAAGGAACAGAGCGACGATATACCCCTAGCGAAGGTAGTGAAAAAGGAGGAAGGGGGGTTATATCCTTTAACAGAACTACGAGAATAGTAAGAGAACAATTAAGGGCGGCTGAGGGGTACTCGAACCCGGCATACAGCCCGCCACCATATACAGCTACAGGTGGCCACACGGGAGGGAGCGGACTAGTACGACGGGATCAGCTTATACGAAGATGCCCGCAGGGGAGGGGAGGACTAGCGAAGAACAAATCGCAGAATAGGACATGATGAGTGGGTAGCTGCGCAGGTATTATTAAAATTACGAGGTTCATTAACAGAAGAAGAGGAGGAGGTAGTAAGGAAAATGGACGAGGACAACACCAGGAAGAGTGAAAGGAAAGGGGAAGAGGGAAAAGAAAGGGGGAAGAGCTGTTACGACAGAAGGAAGAGATTTTGGAGGAACGATTAGCAGAATTAAGGGATGAGCAGAATGCACTGATCAAGCAGCTCGAGAGAGAGGAAAGAGAGAGAGCACGGGAAAGGAAAGAAGTAAGAATGAGTTGGAAAAAATGAGGGAACGAACTGAGGAGCAAAAGAGAGAAGCAGAAAGGGTAAAGGCAGTAGCAGAAAGGGTATCCAGAGCAGCACTGCGTGACAAGAAAAGAGAGGAAGAAGAGAAAGAAAAAGAAATGGAAATATGGAAGAGGAGAATTACTATCAGAAACGACAAGAAATACGAAGAAGGGAGGATGATAGAGGGTATATTAGAGCGGGAAAGAGCGAGATGGGAAAGGAAGAAAGAAGAAGAAAGGATAATGGAAAAGATGAGTAGTGAAGTAATGGAGGAATTGAAAAAGAAAAGAGAGGAAATTGGTAGAGAAATAGCGGAGAAAAATGAAGGGGAAAGAGAAGATAGGAGAGGGGAGAGTGAAGTAAGGAGGTATGTATACAGAGACACAGAAGTAGCAACAACATCAGCACAAAGGGGAGCAATTGGTAAAGAAGAAAAGGGAGGAACGGATCTAATAGACTTAAAAACAGTAACGATTAGGGGGAAAAAGACAGATTGGGGTTGTCCTTCTGATGACTTTTGTAGTGAGGAAGAAGAAGGAATGGAGAAGGAAGGAAGAAATAGTGAAAGGGAAAGCTTAGATAAATTATACATCACCCGGACAAATGGAGAATCACCATGGATCTGCAGGAGAAAGGAAGAACTGGAGGGAAGTGAGGAGGAAGAGCAAGGAATGCGGGAAAGGCAGACACGTGCAGCTACACCCTCATCATCCCGTCCAACATGCTCCACCACCCCACACTCATCCCGTGCAACATGCCCACCTACACCCGCACCCGCCCCACGAACTGACACCCTATGCAGGCAGGCTTAGAGACCTCCCTGGACGCAGGCAGGAGAACGAATACACACGCCCACATTAAATAAAGGAAATGATAAAAGAAGGGGAAGAGATGGAGGAGAAACAGTTACGAGCAGGGGAAATATGGACACAACAGACGATGTAGACGACACGGAAGAAGAGGAGGGTACACGGACTCGACTTGGGGAACCCAGGGGGTCAAACAGGACACAACTTAATGCCACTTTGGAGAGGGAGGGGTTAGACCACAATACGTCCCTTGAAGCATGCAGACAAGGAAAATATAAAGTGCAGGCTCCCATCATTAAGTGGAGGTGCGGGAAATGGATATATGAAATGGAAAAACACACCGCAGGACAGAAACTGGCAGTGGGGATGTAAAGGGCCTTCTAATATCAATATTGGGGATGCAGCAGATGACAGCAGATGACAGCAGATGACATCTGGAAGAGAGCAGGCTTCCCCGGGGTCACAATAACAAACACATCACACGATGGGGCACCATTCGCAAACTGCAGACATGCATTATGGCAGCGCTGAGGGTACAGTACCCAGACACATCAGACATAGGAGCAATTACATCACGCAAGATGCGTGAGAACGAAGATCCTGTTGATTATATCCAGGAAATTCAAGAGAAGTGGCGTATGGAAACTAGAGAACAATGGGACAAAACACCAGCAATATTCTATCATATACTATACAAGGCTCCCAGAAGCAGTTCAGAAACAACTGAAGAAAGTAGTGGGAATGGAAGCAAAAGCATGGCCAGAAATACAACTGACGATAGTACATCATTGTAGGACATGGCAAGAAAAGATGAAACAAAAGGAAGAGGATAGAAAACGGAAGAGGCTAAATTGGTACAGAAAAAACTTACTAAATACACGATGGAAGGTGCACTAATAACTACACCTGCAACAATGACTCAAAACCCCACACAAGTAGTGGCTGCACAAGATCCCTCCCAAATACAATCATCACAGATTGTAACACAACAGCTGCCACCACCCCAACCATACACGACTAACATGGGAGGAGGATACTCAACGCCAGGAGCTGGATATTATAATTACAACAGGGGAAGGGGAGGAATGATGAGGGGGAGGGGATACGGCTAAACACAACAGCAAGGGGAGGATTCAGAAGTTTCTACCCACCGGGCAACCAGTATACCAGGACAATTCAGGAAGCTTTCCATGGCAGAACAGGGAACCACCGGTATGTTGGATTTGTGGATTATTGGGACACATGTCACGCACATGTAGAATGAGACCAGGCACACCATCATGGGGAGAACAGGGACAACAAGGGCCTACAAGGGAACAGCAGGGCATCCAACAACAGCAGGCACTGCAACCGGGAAATGTGCAGCAACAACTAGTAACACAACAACAGCCACAGACATATTCACTACCACAACAACAGGTAGCGATAACACAACAACCCCAAGTACAGCAAGTACAGCAACCTGCCCAAATCCAAGACCATAACATAACCTCTACCAATACACAACTACAGCAAACACAACTGGGAAGGGTGACGGTCCTGGGACACAACCCTTACACAGGAAGTGGTCAATCATTATACCCACAATAGGACAGCCCACAGACGGCCTTGGTGTGTCCCATCCTGTCGGTAACACCTAATAGTGCGGAGGAACCACGCATAGAGGTAACGATAGGTGACAAAAAATTATCATTCCTTGTTGACACCGGGCGACCCGGTCTTGCATAAGGGAAGGTAAATTTAAGATGTCAGGTGAAGCCATGAACACCCAAGGATTCTCTGGGCTAGGGGGTGGTTCCCTTTACTGATAACATTCCCTTATCAATAGGGGATTATGACATGTCCGTCCCGCTTTTATATTCTAGGGACTCACCAGTAAACATACTTGGGAGAGACATAATGAGCAGGTTGAATATGACGATCTCCTTTACGGAGGACGGCATAATTTGCTCCACTCCTGGAATAAACATGCTCACTGCACGGCAAATTATGCAAGCATACTGTGGACAGACAGTGATTAGGGCTGAGCCAGTAGATGGCGAACTGTTCCAGTACGGAACAGACATGGCATTCGCATGGATGCCAGGAATAGAAGGAAAGATCTGGAGGAGGCCAACAGCCTATTTGTTTAGACCAGAAACACCAGCCAATGAACCAGAAGGAAAGGTGATTTCAGTGAGCATAGAGAGCATTATAGCAACTGCTGATTACATCGCAGTACATGCCCAAGACAGAGAAGGAAGAGCATGGAGGGCAGTGATAGCCCTAGCAGAGGGATGCAGGCTCACCCAGGTGTCAGACGAGGAGCTCTTCTCAGAAGAAAAGGAAGAAGGTGAAATGGTATTTATGATGAGTGTAGATATATGGCTAAGAGTGACAGTACAAACAAGTGGCACAGAAAATTGCAATGGCACTTGAAGCACCCACATCCACCCCAGTTCCCTTCTTTGAGGAGGATATGGCAAAAGTTCCAACATCATTATGGACCACTAGTCCCTATGACGTGGGTGCATAAAAAGTATAGGGGAGTAAGAATAAATTGAAAAAAGGTGCAATACTCCCGAGTGAAACAATACCCACTATCAAAAGAGGCAGATGAGGGCATATATGAAACAATAACGGCCCTTATAAATAATGGCATATTGGTACCATCAGAATCACCATGTAACACAGCTGTATACCCAGTGCGCAAAGCTAAAGGGGGGTCTTGGCGCTTCATCCAGGACCTCAGGCCCTTGAACAACATAGTGGAAGCAGAATACCCCATAGCAGCAAACCCGGCCACAATATTGTGTGGCATTCCAGCAGAGGCATCACGATTTACAGTGATAGACCTCAAAAATGCCTTTTTCTCAATACCCCTGCACCCAGACTCACAAGATCTGACAAGCTTCACGTACAGAAACACAAAATGGAAACACACCAGATTGCCACAAGGGTACTGCGAGTCACCCTCAATTTCAACAGAGTAATACAGATGGACTTGGGTAACATTGAAGTGGAAAGCACAGTGTTGCAGTATGTTGATGACATAATAATTTGCAGCACAAGCGAAAAAAATGCAGAGAGGACTCATTGAAGATGCTGACAATATTGGCTGAAAAAGGTTACAAGGTAGACAAAGAAAAGTTACAGTACTGTCAGGAACAGGTACTATACATTGGTCAGCTCATATCCCAATACGGAAGAAAGATTGCACCACAAAGAGCACAGGCCATATCAAAAACGCCATTGCCACAAACAGTGAGGGAACTGCAGCAGTTCCTGGGACTGTGCAACTACTGTAGAGCATGGGTATTTGATTACAGCTCATACATAGGACCCCTACTTGAGGCATTAAAAGAAGCTAACAAAGGGGAGAAAAATTGGGGTGGACAATGGAAATGAAAGAGGCCTTTGATGAACTGAAAGATGCAATATCAACTGCTCCGGTACTGGCCACCCCAGATTATGAACGACAATTCTTTATATTTTCACATTGCGACTCAGCAGTAATGAAAGCAGTGTTGGCTCAAAAAACAAGCATGGATACAAACCAGTAGCATTTTACAGCGGTCACTTGGATCCTGTTATGTTAGGTCATTTCCCTTGCGAACAAGGTCTCGCCGCAGCTGCCTTCGCGGTAGAGAAAGCATCATCAATTACAATGGGGTGCCCAACCACACTATTTGTGAACATGCACTATTTGCAATATTGAACAAGCCTAAGTCCACACTAACCACGCAGAGGGCGTCAGGTTATGAGATCATCTTATCTAGACCAGAATTATCCATTGTTAGATGCAGCACAGTTAATCCTGCAAGGTTTATAGCGGAAGTAATTGAGGAAGGGACTATGCACATGATTGTACGCAGACTACCGAAATGTACTCATGTACTAGAAAAGTTGAAGAGGAACGCACTAGATGAGGAGAGAGCTCTTGTTCATGATGGGTATTTGATCATCAACAATAGACCAGAGTGATGGGATAAGGAGAACTGGGGCAGCAGTTGTAAAAATGACAGAGGAATTGGTGTGTGTGGCAGTGAAATGTGTACAATTACCACAACATTACTCTGCTCAAGCAGCAGAATTGGTTGCATTGATCTTGGCATTGAAGGAAAGCTTTGACAAAAGAGTTACTATATATTCTGATAGCGCATATGTCACGTCTACTGTCCACTCAGGATTGACAAAATGGAGGAGAAGAGGGTTTAGGAGAGCTGACGGCACCCCAGTGCAACATGCTCTCTTATTAGCTGAACTAATTGAAGTAATAAATGACCCCCAAGAATTAGCTTTGGTCAAATGTACCGCACACACTAATGGAGAAGATCATATCTCAAAAGGAAATGCAGCAGCAGACGCACATGCGAAGTATGCTGCATATTTTGGTGAGATATGGAACCCCCAGAGTCAGAGAGAGGGAGAGGGAGGGGATAGCTAAAGAGATGTTGATAAGAGAAGGGTACACCCATCTCCCAGCCACACAGATAATGGAGTTACAAGCGGCTGCACCAATGGCAGAAAAAGAAATATGGGTAAAAAGAGGATGTACAATGTCACCAACTGACGCACTATGGCGCCAGGGTAACACTGGAAAGATGGTAATGCCATTGGCACTATTGAACACCGCCCTGAGCCAACTCCACCACCCAGCCCACACAGGCAAGGAAGTTATTGCAGCACGAATTAGGGAAGATTGGTTCTGTCCCGAGTTAAATTCCCATGTGACAAATTTTATCAGCAATTGTCTCACATGTCAACAGTTTACGGCCGGTCACACGCTGAAAGTGATAAAGGTACTATACCCCGGCCAGAGGGACCCTTCCTGCACATCCATATTGATTACGTTGATATGATCAACGTATGTCAAGGAAATAGGTATATGATTGTAGTAGTATGCCCATTCTCCAGGTGGATTGAGGCAGGACCCTGCTCACACCCAGATGCATTCAGAGCAGCTAAATTTCTAGTGAGGGAGGTTTCCCCAGGTGGGGAGTGTGCGAGGTACTGCGGTCGGATAATGGCCCGCATTTCGCTAATGAAATGTTCCAGCACATCACATCCTTACTGAACATCAAGCATAAATTTGCGTGTGCATATCACCCGCAGGCCAACGGTATATGCGAACGCCTGAATGGCCTACTGAAGGAGGCAATTGCAAAGATACAGCAAACAACAAAGAAGAGTTGGTTGTATTGCCTTCCACTAGCTCTATTTGAGCTAAGGAATAGACCAGGCTCCGACCACCACCTCACTCCTCACGAGGTGGTGACCGGACGTCAAATGCGCCTTCCTCTAACGCCAACATCAAGAGCATTCACAGACTATGAAAACACTGCAACTGTTCTTGGTGATGAAATGTACCCAATATGTGTCTTCTTTGATTACTAGTGTAGTGTTTGTGTCTCAACAGCTCGAGCGCACGCGGGGCGGGTCTAAGAGTGATCAACAAGAAGACGCGGATAAAGAATTGGAAAAGGAAAAACTGTGCAAAATTGCTAAAGGTGACCACGTGCTACTCCGCAATTTCAATAGAAAGTGGAACAGCCCACGCTTCACTGGCCCCCACCTGGTAGAGGAGGTATCTACGAGAGCAGTAAAGTTGCAGGATAAACGTGCTTGGAATCACCTACACGACGTGAAGATCTGCAAACTCCAGACCCGCCCTAGCGTCAACGACAGGGCAATTGGAAGAACAACGACAGCGTCACCTACGGAGAAAGAGACGTCTACCACAGCTGACGACATCAGTGTCTCCATACCCCTAACCCCCCCAGAATACCCAGAGACAAGTACTGAAATAGAAACTGGTAATTCCCATACCGCCCACCCCATGGTCACACGATCAAAGAGCAAAGAGACTTCCGGCAGTTGAGCCCCAAACCCTCTGCCCACAAACCCCCTACCCACTACGGCCACCACCCAATTGAAGGACATTGTTTTTGCACATATACACATGTAAACACTTGTATGTTCTCTTTTTCTTTCTCGCACATGCAGGTACTGTGTATTATTGTATTGCTAAGAAAATAGATAACTAACAGCGTACATTGCCCAGGAGTAGATGCTACCCTCAGACGATAATTACCCTGAAGCCCTATCACACCAATTTGTATATTACATAAAAAGGCCAAAGTACCTAAAAAGAAGGAGGATACATGTTTACTACACCGCATTTATCTTGGCCATAGAACAATCAATGCCCCATCTTCACGAGCACTTACCTGCCCTAAGAGACAGATCGCTTAGATTGGCGTGGGAACAGCTCTTCGCCTGGGCACTGAACGACTACTTGATAGGGAGGGGCTTGACAACAACAACTAACAATAATAACAAGCTTATTGAGAATTTTCAGGCGGGCAACTTTAACGTCGCAAGAATAAGCTGCCGGACTGCAGCAAGGTAAGAACAAAATGCCAGTGAGACTAGCTTTTGTAATAAAGATGATAGGGGTCTTGATGATCACTGGTTTTTTAGCTGCCTCTGTATGGCAGAAAAGTTACGCTATCAATATTTTGGCTGCACCCAAACCTAATGTACCCCCACCCACGGCTGCAACAGGTGTTACGTCAGGTGGTACTAGCAAACCTCCACATAAGGGAAATAGAGTTAAACGCAGCACATACTCAGATAATAAAGGCATTGATAATTACATAACAGATTCAGCACACGTCTCGAACAACATGTGGTACCAACACATGACCCAAATAGGTAAGCAGACAACAGAAGACAGCTGCTACGTCTGCTCATTGATCCCATACGCCATGAGCGCTTCTCGAACATTCGTTGCCACAGAAATAGATGAAAAGACAGCACGATGTATAATATACCTGGCACTATTCCAAACGAGAGGGCGATTTCAAGGGACGGTGGTGAGACTGGTGTGGAAAACGCGAGACACATATCCATACGAAAACAACTTCCTCAAGACTTATTTGAGTTACCACAAGAGCAGTTTGCATGCCGAAGCATTCAGATACATGACAAGTGGTCCTGAAAAGGGAGAAACGAAGAAAGTAACACTACAATACCTACCATGTGACTGGTACGCCACTGAAGTACCTGGTACACAAGGATGTTGGGAAAGACCACTGGTAACAAAAACAGGGAAGGTATACATGGACAACAAATGGGACATAGGGGTGATTGGCAGCAACATGGTAACAAGAGAAAATATTACCACTATTGATGAACACAATAACAGATGTTGGACGATTTGGGGCAAGTACGTACCCATGCTGACGTGGATGGAGAAGGATGAAGACCCAATGAGCATACTGCCGCTGTCTGCACCTAAGATATGCTACCAACATAGAGGAGAAGTGGACAGGGGATACAACACCAACTGTGCCAGCGTGATAGAGTTACCTGAGGGGGGAGCAGGAACAGCAATACTAATGGACCACTACTGGGCCTGCGGAAACAAGGCATACCACACACTGCCCCCTCTGTGGAACGGTATATGCACAATGGTACACATTAATGTACCATCACTGGTGGTGCCCCAGAAACATGTGAACATGGCGAACTTCCCCAAAATGGATGAAGGAAACAAGAGGAAGAAGAGATCTGTACAACCTCAGAAGGAGTCAGAGAACAAAAACAACAACAACAATAATGTCCTGAATAGAAAAAAGAGACAAGGAGAACCTCTGACAGGAAATTACCTATGGGGAAGGTCGGAAACAGCACTCACTTCAATCCCATCAGAACACAGACTATTCAGCAGAGCAGCAATGTTTTTCTCGTCAATAATGCATCCGGGACTACAAGCTTACGCAAACGCAAAATGGCTCCAGATAACCAGATGGGAGCTGATGATGACAATTATTCTACAGTAAAAGGATTCAACGCAATAAAAGAGGAACTGCGAGCAGTGAGGATGGTAGCCATACAGAACAGATACTTATTAGATCTCCTTACAGCAATGGAAGGAGGAGTTTGCGCAAAGATAGGACAATCATGCTGCACATTTATTCCTGCTAATGATGCTGACAATGGTACACTCACCGAAGCAGTATCACAACTGGCCCAGATGCACTCCAAAATGATGGAAGAAAGTAAAGGAGTGAAGAAGGATGACAGCTGGTTTTCAATGTTATGGTCATGGATGCCATCATGGCTGTCGGACGGACTGAAGATTATATTGGAGCTGCACTGCACTGATAATAATAAGGTTTTGGAAAGCCCGGAAAGCACGCACTACAGACGAAATGATCGAAATGGTTGGTATGCACCCCTTGATGCCGACTGATGATGGCCAGCACACAGACACAATAATAAAAGAAAGAGAAAAACTACGCAAACAAATCATCACCAACCACCTGGACCCGCCATCCGTGAAGCTCGAAAACCCAAGAAACCCGAGGAGCTATATCGGGAAATGGGTATACTGCACACCTGGAGGAAGTTGTGTGTATATGTATTGGTCATTTGAAGACCATGTCAACCACTATGGACACTTGGGAGGAGTAACTAAAATATGGAGAGTACGAGGAGATAAGGAAAAAGATATGTTTGTGGTCGACAAGTCGACCAGAGGGGGGACTGAAGTGGGAGAATGGGACAAAAGACTCCCCCAATCCCCTCGCGCCCCTGGCCTAGAGGATCGCGGCCCAGACACCCGCCACGAGAGGAATTTGCCTATTTACCAGACGACCAAATACCCTGGTACAGGAACATACGGATGTGCCCACCAGCCTGCCCACCAGCCTGCCCTGCTCAAGCCGACACCTGCGGCATGGATGAACTCGACTGAACCATTCAACAGTAAATAAACACATCGTTAGAGATGCCATGACGACCTAGCCAACGGTCAGAACACCCGTGCAACCATGCACACTGGACACTCCCACACCAATCCACACGAAGAACATATTCAGTGCTATGACGTAGGTGACGGACACACCCACTGACGCGCATCTTTATTATTTTTCACATAGGTTTTTCAAAATGCAGAAACGCAAGACGCACAAAGAACTCATCTAAAATGCTTGCTGACGCTTCTCCTAACCCATGCATTGTGATGAGAAATGCAACAAAGATATGATACTGGATATGAAGCAATATGATACCGTAACTTAAAGTGCCGTACATTCAACATCCCCACCTATGCACCAGGCCCAAGTAGGCCGCAAGCAAGAGCCTCCACGAACATTGAACGAGCAAGAGTACAATTGCTGACCCTGCAGAATGAGCCCAGCGAGAACTGACAGCCAAGGGGCCAATGTTGCAACTCGCATGCCACAAGCCGAAGCCAAGGTCACACCTGCAAACTAAGCCAGAGACACAGTGGAAAATACAACATTAAATGTGCAGAATTCTGCCTCAACCACGGTCTCTCCTCACGTGACCAAGCCGAACCTGACAGGGTGCCAGCCCCACGAAGGAGAAGTCGCCTGGGTCCCACGTCTGGGACACAGGCTGCAACAATGAAATGATCCAATGGACACCTACAGCGGTGGGAATAGTCTGCTCTCAAGCATATGAGCAAATCCACGCATTGTCTGCATAAACACATAGTTACATATTGTTGCAAATGACAGGTACACCGCGAGCTGGGAACAACGATGGTCCCAGGCTGGGGGGCTCGCGAGTGGACCAATCAGAACATGGGGCACTCATCACTGACGCCACTAACATTAACCAATCATCAGGGGTCTTTGTGTAACAATTTTCATGTATCTAATAGAAGGGACAACCCAAGTATACCACCTGACTGACCCTTAACCACTAACAATCTCCTCTATACGTGTGCTATACTAACCCTACCACTCTATCAACCAATCCAGAGTGGCGATAGGTTTTTTGCTAACTTTCCCAGGTGACGCAAGTAGCGCGTCATACTGGAGCAAAAAGGGGCCTGCGAGCCCCACGAATTTCGAGAGTCAGGGCGGACGCGTACGATCCTAGACCCATCCCTGCCGTTGTTCAATAAACAGCAGAACCACCTTGCTTCTTGTGTGTGCCTCATACTCATTTTTGGGATACGCGGGAGGAGTTAGGGCCTCCCTGCCCGGAGGTCCGCGGGCCGCCCAGCCGACCCCCGGGAGAATTTTCCCCCCGACATGCCCCTCCTTGCTTTCAGACAGCCAACCAATCTCAAAGTATTGAGGATAAGAAGCAAGTTGCATCCACATTGCACACAAAATAGAACAAACCATTGCAATGACAAAAGATGCCTAACCTGTCCACATACCTACAGTTCAGATACATTCAGGATATCCCACACAGGGCAGGATTACAAAATCACAGGAAGTTTCATATGTGTGTCTAGTAATGTTGTGCACCTGATTATGTGAATAAAATGTCCCCTGGGGGGCTCCCACGTTGGAGGAACTGGCAAGCAACTACATAAGCGGATGAATCTACAAAGACAACACTTTAATCGTCAAAGTAAGAATGATCCCATCAGTCAGCACTTTTTGGAACCAAATCACACCCTGGATGACTTTAAAATTGTAGTGCTCAAGGGTAACTTCAAGACAGAAAATGCGGGAAAAACATATGAATACAAATGCATGCAGACTTTCAATACACTTGACAATGGCTTAAATAGATATCACTGCTTCTTGAGTCACTATCCCGAATAACAAATTCCCATTCTTTGCACCCATAGAGAACCAGAGGTGAAAACAGATAGACCTGTTTTTTCCTCTAACATTTTTTATGGCTCTTTACTGACACTTGACTGACACATCCACAGCCCTATCTGCTTCTCTGGTGCAATTTTATGTTTCTGTACTTATTCCTGGCCAAGCTCTACCAGCTCTTTAAAAGCCCTGCCCCATAAGCTTCCCAGAGGCGTGTTAGTGCTCCTGTCCCAATCCAAACAGTTTTTCCCCACCCCCACCCAGATGTAGAGAGGCACACTCACAATACAACCGTATCCTTTTCACAAGCGAAAGGGCCAAAACATGACTAATGGTCCCCCCCTTCGTATTGGCCTTCTGTGAGGGCAATACTGAAAATGTGACCAACAGCCTGAATAATTTTCTAAATAGAAGTGTCCAACAAGTGACTGGCTGCATTTCCTATCCCAAGCTTAAACGTAGGTGGGCAAAAGCCTTAGTGGAGATGAAGACGCAAATTACTATGTGTGAAACATACCAGTCTTCAGTAGGTTTGCACATGCTATGACTGACACTACCCCATTTCTTCATGCCTCTTTGAGAGCAGCCCAGCGCTTTTTTAAATCTATCGCCTCCTTGCATCTTGCTGGATTGCATTGGGGTAACTTCTGAAGTGTAAGGCAAATACAGCCACCAACAGATAAGACATTCCAGAGGTGAATCCATGGGCTGCCCTGCTATTCCAAAAAAGCCCAATTCTCTCACTATGCCTGAAGAAGTCATTTAAAAATTACAAAACCTTGCAAAAAAATGAATTTGTGAGCCTAACTAAGGTATCATTTTGTTCATTTTGTTGTCTTTTTCAGACCAACACTATATATATATATATATATATATATATATATATATAATATATTGTTTTTTATTAGTGCAACTTAACCATAACGTCCCCTTAACAAAGTTTTTTCATTGAATTTCATAGGTTTTTATTAGTGCAACTTAACCATAATGTCTACGAACATCTGACTTCATTGCAGACCTTCCGGAGAGTGCCACATGACCATATGCTGGCGCGCGGCATGATGACGTGCCCGAAAATCCGCACGCACTTCACGATAAGATCTGTGCTTCGTGGATAGTTCCGAACTGCATTTTCTACTGATCTAAGAACTTTCAACTTCAAAATTTCCCTTGCACAGCTCCAACACCTATTCCTACTCATCCATTAACAATCTAGTACACAGTACATACCTTTAGCAAAACTGCTATTTATCTTAAAATAGAATCAGCTAATGCCATCCCTCCTCCCCAAGAGACACCACCACTGCTGTAATCAAGCAGCATGAGAAACACTGCCCCCTACCTTAGAAATAACACACGCGCAACATTTTCCCCTGTATACCTGCCCCTCCATATTAGTTTTTGGTGCCTCTTCCCTCATTTCCCTCCCCACCTTTCGTTCTAAGTGCTCCTGCCAAAAAAAAAAAAATGCATCCAAAAACAAAATAAATGTTCCTTTAGGAACCACCTTTCACAGTTAAAAAATAGAACTAAAAAAAACATGTAGACTCCATCTACTTTATATTTCTCAGTAAAGTACATAGACTCGATAAGATTTTCCAACATTTCCATTTACATTTTGTGTTATGCTAATGGGAATATTCTGGCGTTCATCCTCCGTTCCAGGGACTGGAATGGTGGATACCAGCCCAGCAGCCCAAGTTATCAACCCAAGCTAAGCGAGGGTGGATAACGAGGTCTCTGGACCGTTATCCCACCCTTCCAGCCCATGAAATGGGGATGGCGGCCATTAGCAGCCTAGGTTCCCAAAGCGGGAACCCGGGGTACTAAAAAAGAGGATTTTTCTTTCTACACCGGACGGACGCCTGTGACGTCCCATTGTAGGAAGGAAAATCCTTTTCCAAGATGGCCACCATGGAAAGGGAAGGCAGGGGTTCCATACAGGGCCCCTCTTCGCTTTCCATGGCAGCCTGCAGAAGGCAAAAAGAGAACCCTCTGACCATATTACCACAAGCACATCTTTCTTCCCTTTCAAATCTATCCTAATTTTGAATATCTTTACCACAAAGCCAGTCCCAGGTGGACATGGCTACTTTAATCCTATGTTTTGTCCCTTGTGGTCATGGCCAGTAGCCAGATTATCCAGATCATGACCTTATTCCATGACCCAGACAATCTGGCCACTGCCTATGGCCACAGGCTACACCTCAGTCACTAAAGGTATACTACTATTTTTTGTAACTACATTATGACACTTGTCAAAACATAAAATACTGGCACATTTCCAAAACCATGCTTGTAAGGTCCTTGCCAATGCTTCTTACGCAAGTTTGCTGGAATTCCACTCATGTTTCATTTTTTCAAAAGTGTCAAATGTATGCACATACAATCATCATATAACCTAGCCCCCACTTGACAAAATCCATTCAGACTTTACGAAAACATTTATATCTAGATCTCTAATCTTTTTGCAAACCTTTGTGTAGATTTGTCATATAGCACCACATTTATAAGCCTTTACAATATTTTGGCACACCCCTCTAATTTTGCCCCCTCTTGACAAAATCCCACCAAACTTCGCAAAAACATTTATATCTAGATCTATTATCAGTTTGCCAAATTAAGTGTAGATTCGTCAAATGGCACCTCATTTATAAGCCATTACATTATTTTGGACCCCCTCTAATTTTGCCCCCTCATGACAGAATCCCACCAAACTTTGTAAACTCATTCAGAATCAAGTCAGAAATATACATGCAAATTTCATGCAGTTCTATTAAGTGGTGCCAAAGTTATAAGCCATTCAAGAACTGCATTTCCCCAACCCTGCAATGCTGAGGTGTCCGCAAACTTTTCAGGACTGTTCGCGAGCATCCGAACTGTTCACGGACTTTCGCAGCAAAAAACACCCGTTATTTTGCTTCTTGCAGCCATATCCCATCCCATTCTCATCACTCCTCACTTCCCCAGAGATTATTTGATAAGTTTGACAAGTGCAATGTTGTGTTTTTTAATATGTTTTTACCGCGATGTTCGCGGACACCGGCAGATGTCCGCGAATCCAAGATGGCGGGCGTTTCCAAAAATCTGATGCACTTCACGCTCTTCACCATCCAATCAGCGAACATGTCGCATGTCTGCGGACATGACGCAAGCCGATTAGCCAATCAGGACACTGTCGGCGGAGCGAACAGGGAAGTGTGTCCGTGGACATAGATATCACTAATTTACTGTGACCCAATTTTTGGTCATTTAAAAAAAATACTGGACAGATTTTCACCAAATTTACAAAAGCATGCTTTCGGGACCAAGCCGCTGTTCCTGCTGCAAATTTGGTGAAAGTCCATCCAGCGGTTTGGGCTGTAGGTGTGAGCAAAGTTTTTTCCCGATTCAGTCTATGGGAAAAAAGATATTTTGGGACCCCCCCTATAACTTTGCCCCCCCTGGACCAAACCTCACCAAACTTTGCAAAAACAAAAACATTTTGTGTGCCACATACTTTTTTTGCAAAGTTTGGTGAGGATTTGTCCAGGGGGAGCGAAGTTATAAGCCGCCCAAAAAGTGCTTTCCTATGGGATTAGAAACTTAACAATAACTACACAGCCACTACTATGTATATATTAACGAAGCCTGTGGTCTTGACATAGAATTTACATCTCTTACTTTAGTACCAACATAGCAATGGAAAGGGGGCTCCTACTGGAGACGCTGTCTGCTATTTCTTTGGCAGCCATCATATCTGTATTTTCTTTTGTTAAAAAATGTGATGAGCACTATCCGTGCTTTTTCACCTCTAAAACAAAGGTGCTAAGGGTGATGGTGGCCTGGGAGGCGGGGGGAGTGGGGCAGTACCCTTTAGCAACAGCCCTCAGCCTTCAGTAATGGCACTCACTTCGCTGAGCCGGTTGCCTCGGGTTAGCCGGACCTCACTGACCATTGCAGCCCACCACCCTGAGTTCTTTATTGCCAAAATATCACATTTATTTCACAGGCATATCATTCAGATTCCTTGGTGGGCACTGAGACGTCTTGAGAACCTGAGAGAGATGTACTAATGATGATGATGATGATCAACCAGATTTTACCTTTTGGCTCACAACATATTGCATTCAGTTTCTTGTAGCCCTGTATATATAAATAGCACAGGAATGCAGAATGACATATGCTGATAGTTCCTGGACATACACAACATGATATGAGGCCTCTGTTTCAGCATATGTTTATGAAACATGCGCATGAATGAAGAAATAGTTGGGTGAGAAAAGCGGGCAGTTGCTTTATGAATTACTAGCTTTAGACTATTTTCACTTGCCACCAGAATCAGACTGAGACGTAAATTTGTCCCTGGCACCACTGAAAAAGTGGCCATCGATAACAAATTGGAATTAACTATTTTCCCTGGAGTAGGTTTGAGTACTACTCAAGGGGGAGTTTTTTTATCAAATGTAATCAAATAGTGCATTTTAAAGTATACTTGTCTAGCAGAATTTTCGAAAACTAGTGCAGCAACGCAAACTGGTCCATCTGGGCTAAAAAAACAGGCCCACTTTGACCGAAAAAAACTGGCCCAAACAAAAATGTTGGCCAGCCCTTCGGGCATTGCCCTGTTGCCAGTGCTTTAACTGGGGTAAGAAATTGAGGGGGTGCCCTCATTTGGGGGTGTGGTCCAAGACTTGACGGACATGGCCTAGAAAAGGACATGTAAAAATGTCCCAGGCACCAATAAGAAAGTGGCCGGCAAACAGAAATGGCAATGTGTTACTTTTCATGATGGTGCGAGTACTACTGTGGGAGGCATTTTTCGGTAAAATACGTTGGCACTAGCGTATTTTTAATGCATGTTTGATGAATAACATTGTTCAAAACTACCAGCCGCACAGTGAGTAAGTCATTAAACCGCCCCGCTTTGGCCCACACTGCCCTAACCAGATGGATGTGGGAGAATGCCACTATCAGCCAGTCCTGGATTTTTAGAAGACATCACTTTGGATTCTGGGACGTGTAGTTTTGCTTTACCATTTTACACACAGATACCACAAATGGCAGCAGTATATGAGTGAGGCTTACTAAAAAAATATATCAGAGTGCTTGAAGGAAACGAGTGTTCATGGATGGTCCAGTGAGATGGAGAGCTGATTAGAAAACACCTGAGAGGCAATGAACTCTCTTCGCCCAAAAACGGGACATTGTAGTAAAGACCTGGCTTTCAGAGTGGTAGTTCGTTTTCAAGGTCACCTCGTGGGTATTAATCTAGGCTTCGCCCACCAGAATGCATTGGGACATTCGTTTAAACCGAGGGATTGTGTCCTGCAACCTCATTCTTTAAACCTGCTGATTTTTGTCCGCCACAAGCAACGATTTCTTTTACTTGAATAACACCTGGCACAGCTCCTGCACTTCCTCTCTGAAAGCAGTTGGGTGGCTGCATTGTGTAGGATAGTTTCAATTTTAATGGGGGTATTTATTTATGCAAGATTTGTCAGATAGCTATATATTTATTTATGCAATGTTTGTCGGATAAATAAATAATCTGGTCCATGTATCCGACAAACATTACATAAATAAATAAACCAGGTCCTGAAGTGTCCTGTCGAGGTTGCGGCTGTGGTCGTGGCAGGGCCGAGGGGCCCCAGCTCAGCCCCAGCTCAGCTCCACTTTTTGGAGACTGCGGGGCTTGGCTTGGCTAGGCCCCGGCCCACTTAAAGTACTGCCTGTTGCCCTATGGGCCAGTCCGAACCTGTTTGCCACTTATTTTGCATGCAGATTATTGTGGTGCAGCAGAAGAGAATACACTTTGCTATGTAGGTGTAGTTTCTATACCGCACAAACCTAACTAACAAGCAGCAGAGTGCTGCATAGAGAAAGAACACTGAGGAGGGTAGGCCAATTAAGAGGAGCCAGCCCTGCAAGCTGCGTGGAAACAGCATGCACGTTTTGGGATGTTGTGGGTCCTTTCTGCTTTCCCCTCTTACACGATCGATAACATGAGCCCCAATTGCACTCTACTTTTTTGAATGTGCAACATTGCTTCTGCAATTTCTGCTGCCTGCACTCCATTTTTCGTCGGATTCCTTAAACGGCAGAGACCGTGGCAGAATATTTGCTCTTTGCATTTCCCTTCTCCAAGCAGAGAGTCACAACGCGTCTCCAGCCGCATCAATATCCGGATGCGGGCACAGAGGAACGCATCACCCAGGACGCTGTCTGGTAGTTGGCGCGTGCAGGCAGAGTCCGCCGTGTTCCATTGTGATGGCGGCCGCCACTTGTCTCATGGTAGGCGCCATTATCTATCGCCACTGCACGCGCATGGCAAAGAGGTGGACTTAGCGCGTGGTGTTGAATGCACTTCGGGGTATGCCTGGGTTCCCATGCCACGATGGAATACCATAAAATAGTGCCTCGGAAGGAGTCTGTATTGCCAAAGCGATAGCGTTTGAGTTCTTTCAAACTCCATAGAAATGAGCTTCCTATTTGGGCAGTCCTAATGTTCTGTTGACGCTGCATTGAAGATAGCCTATGGAAGCTATAATGTTCACCAGGACCTGATCACTGGAGCGTGCAAAAGAAAATCCTCCAATTGAAGTAATGTATCAGGCTCGGACAGGCCTATAGGGTAATCGGCCCAGGGCCGAACTAAAAATGCAAAATGCTGATGTGGGCCAGTTTTTTGGGTCAAAGTGGGACACTTTTTTTGGCCAATGTGGGCCAGTTTGATTAGTTACTTCACTTTTGTCAGAGGGTGGACTCAGTCCCCCCTCAGCTAAAATGAGAAACATTGAATGTCCTCTTTGAAGATATGAATTGAAGCCGACCTCAGGAATCAAACAGCAGTCATGAGGTTTACAGACTGGCCACTTCACCATTGCACTGTATAACTTGATGAAAATTAACAAACAGCTAAAGGTGAAATGTCCCTTTTCTGTACTGCACGATCCAGGGAAAACATTTGTATTAGTTCTTAAAAACACTATTCGACGAAAATATCCTCTCTTGGTTTTGTGTGTGTTGATTTTATGAAGGGAAAATGCCATTCGTCCTGTGCAATTTGGGCGGTTATGCAAAGCCAATTTAATGAAATGTGAATATTTCACCTTGATATGCTAATTTCTGGCGACTTCAAATCCCATTGAGTTTGTTGACGAGTCCCCTCACCTTTATTTTTAGGATTGACCCCTGGCTAATAGTTTTTACCAGTGTTGCTGAATAAATAAATATTCTTTAAAACGCAGTTTGCATCACATTTTATCAAAAAACTCCCCCTTGGTTACTATTCAAACAGTCTCACAAAAGGAATGAAAAGCCATTTGCAACTGTGGGCCACTTTTCTCATTGGTGCCCGAGACAATTTTATGGCCCAGTCCGACCATGTAATGTGTACATTAGTTTATGGAGTAACCTGGCCTTAGGCAAACGTGTAGTCAAAAGTAATGAAGTGATGACTGGAAGCCTGATTTGCATATGGTCTTTCCCATTTTGTAAAGGCTTGGCAGGTTGAAGAAGACGGCCTGGGGGTTGCCCAGAGCTATGCCAGTGGTTAGGTTAATTCTAAAGCTTGCAGCTGTCGCCTCTTTTGTCGTGCTGTATGCAGGGCTCAAGTCGAGGGTACACAGTGGATGGCCTCCACCCACTTTTTTCAGAGGGTGGACTCAGTCCCCCCAGCAAAAATGAGAAGCATTGAGGGCCTTCTTTAAATGTATGAGTTAACAGCAACCTCGTGGCTTCCAATTGTGTTTGTCAATGAGTCCCCCCACTTCTTTGTTTAGGACTTGACCCCTGGCTATAGGCAAGGGTTTATACAGTACCAGATTCTCAAAAAGTAGTCCATGTGAAAAGGAGACCAGAGAATTTGCTTGTTTCATTTGCGCTGCTTTCAGAAATGCGCAGGACACCTTAGTCTCAAAAGTGACTCGCGCATTTCAAGGGGGGGGGGCTGGACAGTGGCGTAAAGATGCACTGTCCACTCCCCTTGCAGACATTAGTGTTGGGAGAGCTCCCAATACTAATGTATGGCAAGCTCCCAGCAACCATGTGGATGTGAGCGCATTTCACAAAGACGGGCGCATCTCTGTGAAATGCTCAGAGAAAAAAGGAGTCCATCCCTGTTTTCGAGATGGAAATGCAAGTGTGGCAGCCTCGGTTTATACTTAAAGAAAAAATCATGACAGGGTTCGAAATTACCCAGTCATGATTTGTGTCTCCCCTGCGCCTGTTCCCAATGGGCACTGGTGGATGACCTAATTTTGTACATTTAAATACACATGGCGTTTGTGAATTTGGGGTGCGCTTTTAAAAGCGCCAGAATGCCGCATGAGCGCGTCTAAGACGTGCTCATTCAGGCGCCCCTTTGAGAATTGGCCTGCTCCTTTTTGGCGCAAGTGATGCGAAGCGCTTGCGCACCTCATCACTTGCGCCACAAAACATTTTGAGAATCTGACCAAGTTATACTACAATGCTCCTTTTGAAATTCGGGGTTCCCACAATTTTGGCAAATTATTATTCAGTCTGTCTACTAATGCAGAAATGGCATATGGCTGAAACTGTAAACATGTATGCACAGTTAGTTCTATGTTCTTTTGTTGAAGTAAATGATGTGATAATTTATAACTTCGACAAAATGACTTTAAATTAGTTTCCCATTTTTTTCATTTTTAAAAAAAAATGGGGGTTCGCCACCTGGTCCCCCTTCCCTAACACTGCCACCACAAACGCCCCCACCCACCTATGCCTCTTACCCTAAAAAGACATGTGTACCACCCACCCCTCTGAAGTAATTTTTTCTACATAAATGACCACACTGTGATTTACTTCGGCAAAATGCACTGAAAACGATTTATTTGAAGGGATTATGGTTGCAGTGTAGAACAAAACATGAATTCACCAGTTGGGGTCCCCAAAGCAACCATAACTCACCTGCTGCTCATGATGTCACTCGCGAGCTGATGGACATGGAAATAAACGGTATTGTCCCTCTGGGCTTTGCTTTGCGTTGCGTTGGTCCCCAAACTGAAAGTCAAAGTCACAATAAGAAGTCTGAATTGCTAATGTTTTTATTCATCTGAAAGGTGTTTTTCATGCGCCGTCGGTCGAAACTGATGGTCCCCGCATGCTATCTCTAATGTCCTGGCATCAAAAGCAGTGCATAGTGGTGGCCAAGCGATGGTTGATTTGAGACAAAAAATGGTGATTGCCTGTATTTTGCGCTGCCCCTTTAACTAAAGCTTTTTCAGTGACTTTCTGAGGTTTTTATTACAAAGGGTAATCATAACAGTACATGACACCTTTTAGTTAATGTGTTTTGCTTATTTAATGACACATGCTACTATGTCTGATGGACACTGTGCCATTGCATGAACTTCAGCCTCGCCCTATGCACAGCAAGCACACTGACATTGGCCACTCTGACCTGGGCCTACATAAGGTTGGCACTGTGCCCAGATCACGGTCTTTGGTCATAAGCCAGTCTCCTCAATGAGACCCAATGTGTCCAGGTAGTGACTGTGCTCAACTGGTAGGGCTACCAGACGTCCTGGTTTTTCAGGGACTGTCATGGAATTGGGCCCTCTGTCCCCCGTCCCGAGAGTTGTTTGTAAATTAAAAACCATGTGCCGGTTTTGGGGAAAGGGAGGGGGACAACTTAATTTAATAGGCAGCACTCATATAAAAGCGATTATAATACTTTCACACATTTGCCCGGCAGGATGGGTTGGAATCACTAACTTCCACCTGCATCAACTCTGCACCACAGACACCAGCAGGGAAACAATCAATAGCAAGACTTGTCTTATCAATTAGAGCAAAGGCTCATTTTTTACTAACATTATCTGCACTGCTAATATGTAGGAGCGTGGCTGGAAATACTGTGGGATGGCGGTCAGTCGGAGAGACAGGTTAAGGGGGACATATATAGAGGTTGAGGGGAGGTGCAGAGGCAGTGAGGCGGTAGTAGTTCTTTTATATTGTTGGCCGTACCGTTTTCTTTCTCTTGAAAATATGGTCACCCTCTCCATTACTCTTCACAGATTGTCAGCAGAAATTCAACATAGGAGAAAACGAGCTCTATAGATATGCACAAATAAGGCACTGGATAACCCACCCAACGGTAAAGAGAGCGGGCACAAGAACGCCATCAGGCCTAGAACTGACTCTGCAGGAAGGCAACGCGGCGAAGGGGGTCACCAGACTCTACAGACTGCTCTCCAACGATCAATCGACTGACAATCTCACATACAAAATGAACTGGGAAAGAGACATGCAAGAGTCACTAACAGAGGAGGAATGGAACCAAATATGGGCACGTGCACACAGCACCTCCAGATGCACCACGATTAAGGAATCAGCTTACAAACTATGCCTCAGATGGTATATGTCCCCGAACCACATTCATAAAATCACAAAGTCATACTCACCAAACTGCTGGAGGAACTGCGGTGAGAAGGGAGACCTATTTCATATGTGGTGGACATGCCCCAAAGCCGTGGCCTATTGGAAGGAAATACTAAGCCACATAAAATACATTTCTGGTGTTGAACTGCCGAGATCTCCAAAAACAATTCTCTTAGGTGTCCCCATAGAAGGTAAATACACAATGTCAGGAACAACAGCCATTCTCATTACTCACCTGTTATCAGCAGCCAGAATGACCCTTGCACAAAACTGGAAAAACAAAGAGGGCCCGACCTCAGCATGGTGGTGGATCAAGGTCTGGGGGTTAATGGCTATGGAGAAGATATGTGCACTCAGCACTGGAAAATATCTCAAATTCTTAACTATCTGGAACCCATTCCATGAACTGGTGCATGACAGAGAAGCCCAATCCTTCAAACCCCGCCTACTCCGGAACACGCATGTCATCTGAGACCTACCAGACGTAAAGACGCCGGGACCCAAGCTTCAGGAAAATAACTTAAATCTGCTGAACTCTAAAGTGTAAAGTAGTGGTTAAAGCTGTGGGGGGGAGGGGCAAGTAGGGGTGGGAGGCGGAGGGAAGGGGAGGGGTGGAATTGAAAATCTTCAAAGGCTAAGGGAACTTCAACAAACTGCAGGGTATCAACACGAGAAAGATACAGAACTTAATGAATAATTGATGGAAAATGTTATGTTGTATTTACCTGTATGCCCGTGATCCAAAAATAAACATGCTTTAAAAAAATATATATGGTCACCCTATCAACTGGGCCAGGGCACGTGCCATGCCAAGGAGATCTAATGTGTCTGGGGCATGGCCATACCACAGTGTCCCCATTGGACCAGGGAATAGCTTTCGCCATGCACCTGGCACCTGAAAGTGCTCCAGTGTGCCCAATGGACATCATCTTCGGCCATGCACAGTATGCACTGTGCTAAGGGTGGCAAGGACTCTGACCATGTCCAGGGCACCAGAAACACACAGAAAGCGCTCACTGACCATGACCACTGGTCATGCTCAGTGGATTCTATGCCCAGGGCACAGCATTTCACCCATGCACAGGTACCTTAAATACACCTACTGTGCCCAGTTCGAATGGCCAACTGGCACTATACCAGAGTAAAGCAAGTATACCCACAGCATCCCACTGGGCATGAAGTTCAGGATGCTGTGGGCATCTCAAAGTTCCCCACAGGGCATGGCGTGAAACCCCCCTCTCCCTCACGACCCATTGCACGAAACGTAATACAATCTCCCAAGAATATTTAAGGTAGGCAGTATAAGTGTTCTAGAAAGTTTCATGCTCTTCCAATTTTGGGAGTCAAAGTTATATGCCTCTGAATCTTCATTTTCTTAAGGTTCAATGTCACTAAATTACTCAAGGCATGCAAATAAATTTAAAGCTCCATCTCCTCAGTTCCATGCACCAGGTTTTCGGTTAGCTGAACCTGGAGCCAAATTTGACCTTTTCCTTTCTTGAAAAGGGCATATCCCACTCCTCTAGGCTTTGCGCTTTCTTTGCCCAGAGTTCGGACATAAAATGTTTTTATCAGTGCAACATCTGAAGCCAAGATGGTGGCCGCGACACATTTTACAGCCAGTCACAATTCTAGGTTCTTATCAGCTGGGTCTGCACTCTGTCCTCGACAACATGTATCTCGATTTTGATAATTTATGGCTAGTGTTTGGAGCTTTAAAAAAATGCTTAACACATTTCCAAAACACCAAGTGTAAGCGGTTAGCATATTGGAGCTTTGGAAAATTGAACATGTTTGAGGGCAGGGAAGAGGACCTACCCCAGAAAGAGTGGATGCTAAGCCAGTGCGACACAGGGGGCGAAGCACCCATGGCTCCTCCTCCCCTACTCAAACTGTAGACCCCACAGCAGAAAGACGGGGATTGTAGCCTTGAAGGAACTAAAAGCAGCAGCAAGGTATACCAATCCTGTTTGCGCATCAACCGCGTACAGCTGAGAGGGCACGCTTAGTGGTGCAAAGCAAGCGAGCAAGAGAATAGTCGCGATAGACAATGAGCCCAAGGAGTGCAGCGAACTGCAAGCAAAATTGACAAAGAGTGATAGAGGGACATCAAAAAGCAGTGGGGATAGCGAAGTGGTTGTGCCTTCAAATTAGTGGGTAGGAAGACATATATTTCTCAAATTAGATGGAAAGAACCCACGTGAGCCTGCAAGCACAGAAGAGGAAGCTCAGAGATGCAGAAGGAAGGAAGAAGAAGATAGAGAATGGGCAGAGATAATCGAGGAAGTAGCAGGAAGACAGAGAGGAACAGGGGTGACTGAGAAGCGAAAAAGAGAAAGCCGAAGAGAAGGGAAGGGAGGATAGGGAAAGCAAGAGACAGAAAGAGGTGGATGAAGAAGTGAAGAGAAAGACAGACGAGGAAAAGGAGAGAAAAGTGCAGGTGAAAAAAGAGAAAAGATAGTTAGAAATTGAAAGGCTTGTCAAGGAGCAGCGGCGTAGAGACGAAGAAGAAAGGGATAGGAACAGGAATGGAAGAGAAGTAGACAAAGGTGTCTTAAGGAGGTAGCAGACATTATGACAGGGCCAAGATGGTTAAATGATGATGAAGAAGGGATATGGAAGATAATAGGAGTACTGTATAGGAGCAGGAGGGATAATGCCTCTGCCCCAAAGCTAAGCAGAAGTATAGCAGGTTTCCACTGAGGGGGGACAACAGCCCACTGGACAGAGTATTGGAGAAACAATGGGAGAAACGTCTCTTGAGGAGACTTAACCCAGAAGGAGAAGAGGACAGCGATGATAGTGGGGGAACCATGAGATCGGATAAGGACATACGGGCAAGTGACAATGAGGAAGAAAGAAGGCCATGCCGCCTATCCAGGAAGATAAATCCTGAGTGGGAAACATTATGGGATGGCGAGGAAAACATCAGGAAGAATAAGATAGGACCCGACAGGTGCCATGAGCGTCCCAAAGGTAGATCGCATAGTGAGAATGAGTTTACTCCATAGGCACAGATCCTTAATCGGACAGAAAAAAGTGAGTATGACAAGGGCATTTACTGCCACCAAATACATAGGGAAGCACGACAGGGGAGTAGAACTGACACAATTTCCGCTATTAGAGAAGGGTGGCAGATGACCACAAAAATACTGTGGCAACAAATGGACCAGGATAATGTGAGGTACAAGCTTCCCTCGTTGACCACAGGAGTGGAGAAATGGATATACAAGTTAGAAAGGCTGACAGCAGGGAGGACACTAGCAGTGGGTGACATGAAGAGCTTACTTTCAGCCAATCTTGGGGAGGTAGCTGACGATGTGTGGATCGGGAAGGGTATCCTGGAGTTACAGCACAGACAGCGCCCCACTTAACAACTGCAGAGCAGCCGTATGGCAGGCTCAGAGAGTACAGTATCCAGACACATCTGACATAAGTGCGATTATGGCACACAAAATGCCTGAGTATGAAGAAGATCCACTTCAGTATATTCAGGAGATACACGAGAGTTGGCGTCTTGAGATGAGTGAACCGTGGTACAAATGAGTAGCGTTATTTTATCACATATTGAGCCAAGGGCTACCAGAGCAAGTACAGAAACAATTAAAGAAGTTAGTGGGAATGGCATCAAAATGATGGTCAGAAATATTGTTTATTATAGTACATTATTGCTGTTTAATGTAGGAGAATGCGAGAAAGAAATGCAAGGAAATGAAGCACGAAGAGGCAAAATGAGTATAAATGAAGCTATCGAAATAAACCATGGAAGGGGCTATGTTGACAAGTGGTGAGGGTGTAGTCACTCAAAATACACAGAACTGACCACAGATGACAGAAGGAAATTTTGCAGGAAGGAGAGATATCAGTTAATGGCTAAGGGAAGAGGGATGCCCTGGGGAAGAAGGGTCCGATATCCAATGCAGCAGGGCAGAGACAGATTCAATGGGGGACAGCTGAGACCTATGGGGGGGTCCACCAAATTTCTGGATGTGCGGTAGAGTAGATCACATAGCAAGACAGTGCAGGAATGGAGGCGGAATACAACAGAATGGACAGGTGACATATCAATAGACATACCAGACTGAGCAGCCCAACTATTATGCCCAAGATCACATGCAGATGTAAACATACATGCTGCAAATGACACCGGCACAGCAACCGTCGGGACAGCAACAACAGGACATGGGTAACACACTGCAGACACAGGGATGCACAGCAGCCATTGCAGACAACTCAGCAGACACTTGTACAGCAGAATGCCATAGCCACGAGACCCACAGACCCCACATTGCAGACTACAGGAAACTAGGGGGACGACTGTGATAGGAGGCAACCCTTTCATGAGAACAGGGATGACCATGGATCCACAATTGGAGAGCCCACAGACGGACCTGAAATATTCAATCCTGTCACACCCGACGCGAACGAGGTACCACATGTAGGTGTGACCATAGATGACAAGACATTCTCCTTTCTTGTGGATACGGGGGCGACTCGATCCTGTATTAGGGATGGGTGTTGCCATGAATGCACAGGGATTCTCCAGGTCTACAGACTTGCTTCCTTTCACTGGCGAACTCCCGATTTCTATAGGAGAAAATGACCTTACCATGCCGTTGTTATACTGACAAACACCAGTTAACATAATGGGGAGAGACATGATGAGCCGATTCAACATGTCCATTTAATTTACAGAACAGGGATAGTGTGCTCGACACCAGGAATTCACTACATGAACGCACAAGAATGTATTCAAGCCCTCTGCAGGCAAACCGTGCAGTGGGCGGTGCCAGTGAACCTAGAGTTATTTCAATATGGAGTGCAAGTTCTAGTAGCATGGCTTCCAGGGATGCAAGATAAATTACTCTGCATACCCAGGCCAGAGATCCCCTTATACAAGAAGGAAGGGCAGGTGTTCCCACCGGAACTAGAGGTAGCTATGTTAAGCGACGAAAGGGTAGTATTACACGGGACCGATGACTCAGGATGGACATGGAGAACAATAATCGTGGTAAGAGAAGAACACAGACTTACTGACTTTAATGATGAAGAGGTATTCCGAGACGACTATTCAGACCTTGAGACAGTGTTCTGCATTAGCATTACTTACTTGTTGAGAAATCATTACAGGGAAGTACTACAGAGGATGGCTATGTTGACAAAAGCGCCAGCACCATTTCTCGAGGAAGATTTAGCGCGAGTACCGACCATTCTATGGACCAACAACACTTATGATGTGGGCTTGTTGGAGAGAGTATGAGCTGTTAAGATCAAGCTTAAGGCAGGAACAATCTTACCGAGAGCAGGGAGGCAGACAAAGGCATTTTTGAGATGATCTCTGCATTAGTAAAGCAAGGAATTTTGGTACTATCAGAATCACAATGTAAGAATGTAACCTTCTCGGTCATCCGACCCATGAAGTGTGAGTCAGTTGAGGCTTTCACTGCTACTTTCTCTCCTCCTTCTGCACCTTTGGCTGACTCACATCCTGACACAGCCCTATCTAACCTTCATCTTTCTATCTCTAAGACTCCTGATGTACTTGCCCATGTCATGAGGAACCGCTTCAAGCCCAGTTCCAAGTGCAACTCTTGGTATGACTCTGACCTCGTCACCCTCAACGCAATGCAGGGTGGCTGAGAGGAAGTGGAGGGCATCAGGTGCACCCTCTGACAAACTGGCCTGCCGCCTGCTCCAAAGGCAATACAGACTCTCTTCCCTCACTAAGAAGGGAGCGCACATCCAAGCCCATGTCCCTGTGGCATCTAACAACTTGGCTGAACTCTTTAAAATCTGGAAGGAGCTGGCCAATCCTGCTGAAATCTCTAATTCTCCTGTTCGCTCCCAAGCCCTGTGTACGGCCATGGCTTCTCATTTCATCACTAAAACCCAGGCCATCTTGTCCACCCTCTCTTCCTCTTCCTCCTTCTCCTCCTCCTCCACTCCTGACCTGCCTGTGGCTGCCTCTCCTCCTCCCTTCTATTTCTTTTCCTTGTTCACCCCAGACGATATTTCTAGACAAGTATGATCTATGAAAGTCTTGTCAAAATGGATTCTCCCCTGTTCATCCAGAACCATCAAGGACCACAGTCTGGCTTCAGAGCGGCCAGAGGCACGGAAACTGCTCTCCTGAACATGCGTGAAAACCTGCTCTCTAACCATGATTCTAACCTTCCTTCTGTCCTCATTCTCCTCGATCTTTCTTCTGCTTTTGATATGGTTAACCATGCCATCGTGCTCAATCATCTTTGTGATAACCTGGGTATCACTGATATGGCCCTATCCTGGCTGACCTCCTTTCTCACTGATCGACTCTCTCAGGTACAACTGGGGTCTTTCCTCTCTTCTATCTCTCTCTCTACTTGTGGTGTTCCCCAGGGGTCTAACCACCGCTCACTGCTCCAACTCCAACTTTGATTGTTATGCAGATGACACCCAGCTCTCTTTCGGGCTCCCCTCAGCCGCCTCATCTCCTTCTCTCATTCTAGATTGTCTGGCCGCAATTCAGGAATGATGTGCCACCAATGATCTCTGCCTTAGTGCCAGTAAGACTGAGATCCTCCTCATCAGAACACCAGCTACTTCCTTTCCCCTCTCTCTCTCTGCACCCTAAGAATCTTGGGGCCATCTTGGACAGCACCCTATCCTTATCTCCTCACATTTCTGATGTCTCTAAAAAGTCAAACTACCAGCTGCACCTCCACAGAGGTATTCTTCCTTTCCTCACTTTCCCCCAGATGCTCACTTTCTCCAGAGCTTTGGCCCTCTCTAGGCTGGACTACTGCAGCAGACTCTTTCTAAATCTGCCTGATTCTACTCTCCACCCTCTGCAACTCATCCAGAACAGAACTGCAAGACTTGTACTTGGCTTCAAGCCCAGGGATCGTATCTCTCCAGCCCTGAAATCTCTTCATTGGCTCAGAGTGGCTGCAAGGATTAAGTTCAAGACCCTCTGCATTGTCCACAAGGCCTTCTGGGGCCTGGGTCCGGAATACCTTGAACTCTCCCTTCAGAAATACATTCCTACTTGAGCTCTTCGCTCCTCCACCTTCAACTCCCTCAGGGTCACTCGCTTCTCCAAGCAACAGGTTGGGGGTAGATCGCTTACTTCGGCTGGGGCCTCCCTCTGGAACAGCCTCCCTGCATCTCTGAAACTTGAGGAGAATCATCTTCGGTTCCGGAACCTCCCTCTATGCTACTGCCTTCTCTCTTCCTCTCTCCTGCTGATATCTGTCTCTGTTACTGCACTGGGCACCTGGCTACACTCTAAATTTGGGCCCAGGTCCCTGCCCACCAAGCTGCATACCTGCACTGCTTCCTGGCAACCCTTGCACTTGGGTCTGTATCTGCAAGTACTAAAACATGGGTCCTTGTGCACAATGTATAATCATGATCTTCCATGCCATGTCTGAAAATTACTGTAATGCAACTTTGTAAATATGCAGTGTAAAGCTCTCATCTTAATCATGTAATGTGTTAATTTGAATGTATTTTGGCCATCTTTATCGCTGTTCCCATTTCATATGTAATCCTGTAACTGCGCCCAGATACCTAAGGGTTTGGCGAGCCATATAAATAATTAAACAAACAAACAAATAAACAAACAAACTTGTGTATGGGCTATAAATAAACTATCATATCATATCATGATATAATTCAGTGCGCCGCCATATTTTGGGATACTGTATGGTTCAGTGTAGAGATATAATAAAGTGTGCCGCCATACTTTGAGATACTGTATGGTTCAATGTATCGATATGATAAAGTGTACCCATTTGCTGTATTCCACATAATCACGCATTCCAACACGTTATTGGAATGATTTTGTTCTAAAAATCTGTATGCTAGTAAATTCCACCATTTCAGCTGTTTTCTCTGTCTTATCCTCATTATATTGATCTCTACCAATCATTATGGCTCTTGCATTATAATTAGACAAATGCAGTAACCAATTCGCTCTAAACAGCGTGTTAATCCCATCAAATTCATAATTACAATGTTTAGCCTGCAATTTTGCCATTCCTTCACAAAAATAAGGCCAACTCGTTATATATGTTCAAACAAAATTCTGTTGTTCGTAGTTTACATAATAATTTAGCCTCTACTAAAACAAGTAGAGGCTAAATTAAAATGTAAACTATGAACAACAGAGGCTTAATTAATATGTAAACTACAAACAACAGAATTGGGTTTGAACAGAGATAATGAGATGGCCTCATTTTTGTGAAGGAGTGGCTAAATTGCAGGCTAATAATTGCGGGGTGTGCAAGGCAGTGTGTTTCATGGCATTGAAGCTGCAGGACCCTTTCATCTAGCTCGTTATTTCTTTCGGACTAATTCAAAGACCTGTGGTCCATCTTCTACTCAATGCCCCATTCTCGGAACAAGGACAAAAGCACTGCGCATGAGCAAAGCGCTGCATTGTGTGAAAGGCAGTGTGTTTTGTGTTTGGTGAATGGAGACTGGGAACTGGATTGAAAAGCGGTCTGTTTCAACCAAACCCACGGTGAGCCATTGACTGGGAGTATCTAAAAAAAAGTATTACTGTCATATCAGGGAGTGTGAGACTCTCATAGCCCTGTTATTGTCAGTATCAATAGATTTTGGGAGTGTGAGCTATTATCATCGTTAGTTCATAGCCCTTTCTCCTATACCATGGACTTGCTCCACCAGCAAGTTATTTTACCTTCATAAATATTTAATATTTTTGTTTTTATTTACTGCGTAATTAGGGAGTGTGAGTATTTCTTAACCCTTTTTTCTGTCGGTATAATTAGGGATTGGGAGTGTGAGTCATAATTATTGTTGCTCATAGCCCTCTACCCTATACCTCGGATTTGTTCCTTGTAGCTCTCATTTTTTCCTTTTTGTGTGGAATTTAAACACTTTTTTATTATATATATTTAATTATTTAAATTGGAAATTACCAAATCCACAACTATGTATGAACTTTGCAGTTCTTTTTTTATCTTATCTATTTTTTTTATTAGTCTTAAGTTAAAAAAAAACTTTTATCAATTACAGTTGAATCAACCATAGATCATTATCGTAAAATGTTCCACATGATAAAAAGTAAAACAATTAATACACTTAATAATGTAATTCCAGCATTTCATTCCTAGATAATCAAACAAATAATAATAAAAAACACAACCACCACGAGCAAGAGGGCAAAAAAGGTATACAAACAAAAGCATTTGCTCCAACAAACTAGTGGCTTACAGATGATAAGTTGACATTATGCACGGGTACAGAGTCCATCAATCCTAATAGGGAAAAGATTTCCTTTAGGAAATGTTGTAGTGCTAAAGTGAGTGACAAACTTTCCCCCACAATCAATTTGTCCCACCAATGACCCTTAGACAATGATGGAAGATCATTGATGAAAGTGGCCAGCCATTTCGTTCTCATTTCAGTTAATGCTGGACATGTGAGGACCAAGTGTTGTAATGTTTCAGTTGATAGTTTGGCAAAACACAGTATACAAATCAGATCTTCCTCACTTCCATCATTAATCCTACAAGCACTCACAATTTCTCTTGTTGGAAAGGCATTTAGTCTAAAGTGCATAAACTGGGTGCAGTGGTAACTGCTCGGGAATTTGATAAAATATTTGGGCTGTGAATTCAGCATATGTGCTTCCAAAAGGGCTTTTCCATAATGCTTGTATACTGCTCTTTCTTCTTGGGTTTGGATCCAGTCCATTGCCCACAGTTTTTGTTTCACTTTACACAGGTTGACAATTAACAGATCTTCTGTTGCATCAAGACTCTTAAGAATTTCCTGACAAATACTAACCCATTCCCGTATCACACCTTCAGTTTCATCCATCACCACCTTCTGCAATATCTTGAAACCTCTCGGCGGGGAAGGTGTTCTGCACTTCTGGAATGATCACACAGATTTCCAAACAACCATTGAGAAAAGGGAATTTAATCCCAGCTCCATTCTTACCGCTTGGATCGGCATTCCACGAGGCAAGTTAAGGACCCTCTTCCAAAATAGGCCCTCCAACCACAGCCAAGTTATTGCTGGAAGGGCAAAGAATGCCTTAGGACCATATGTAATGTTTGGGACCACCTTCATTCTATAGAATTGTATCAAGGGGCTCAGGATGAATTTACAATATTTTTTCTTAATGATCCTGGATTGACAGACTAGCATCTTTATCTTGCTTCTTAAATTTGCCAGTCTCGGGGCATCCATCGATCTATTGTTAATGCGCATCCCCGAGTAAGTCATTATGCTCACCTGCGACAGGTTTACTCAATTCAGATACCACAAACCATTTTTCTTTGTTTTGGGCCCCTGATTCCAAAACTAGAATACACAATTTCTCAGCATTCATTTTCAACCAGTTTTCATTTACATAGTTCTGCAGAGCGTCTAATTGTCTTTGCAGTCCGACCTGAGGCTGGTCCATAAGAACCAGGTCCTCTGCATAAAGAAGCCTATTCAAAGGGAGACCAGCTATTTCGGAGGAAAGCTTCTTATGTTACATAGTGCCTTATTCATATCAGATACAAACAGGTTAAAGAGGACCAGGGCTAGAGTACAACCTTGTTTGAGTCCTTTCATAGTTGGTATTGAGTTGGAAAACAGCCCTTTCCCATCCAGCTTTACTTGCAACGAGGTCTCGGGGGTATAGTTCTTTAATGGCTTCCAACAGATCTTCTGGACAGTTCCATTATTCCAGTTTTTACCATAATTTGTTACAGTCTATCATATCGAAGGCCTGAGCAAGGTCTATGAAGGCTAGATAGATCTTAGTGTCTTTCTTTTCCTGTGTACGATTTTTTAAGATGTTTAACAGAAAAGTGTTGAGAGCCGTGCCCACACCCTTTACGAAGCCAGATTGTCTGATGTCAAAGTGTCCCCCTTCTATACTCCAATTCGTACGGCCTGGTAGTACTATGGATGCAAAAATCCTCCCTGCCACATCAGTCAGGGCAATCGGCCTATAGTTTGCACCAGGAGTCGGGTCAACCTTTTTGAAAATGGGGAAAATAATTGAGGTCTTCCAAGAAGCTGGCACTTTCCTGACTTTTTTAATTTGCTTGAAAAGGATCCACAGGAAAGATGCCCAGTGCTCAGGGTTCTTTTGTATCATAGCATTTCACACCCCATCCGGGCCAGGTGCCCTGTAATTGCTAGCTTTAGTGATATGCAGGAGGATCTCCTCTCTTGTTGTGTTAAAGGTCCATTTCCTACTATTTCGGGGACATCCCTTATCCATGCGGAGGGTCTGCTGTCTGAAATAGTATCTTAAAATGCTCTTCTCAACTGCTGGATGATACAGCATTTGACATAAATGCCTCCTGTGGGGAGTTTAGAGCATTAATCCACTGCCAAATCTGGGATGTATTTTGAGCTTCGATGTTCTTTCGCATATTCTCGGCATCTCGCTGTAAGAGCATGTGCTTATGTGTACTCACCCAATTTCGATATGTCTGCTTTAGTTTCCTAGTAGATAGCTTAAACAAGCATATATAAGAGGGTCCTCTTTTTTGTAGGGGGCCAACCTGGGAGAGGACAAAAATGTAAGTACAAGGCAGAGACCCAGTTAGCTACCCTTGGATGTAGCAATAGTTGGGGACTTGTGGCCAAACCAGTAATGTGGAAAAAAACATCTTTCTAAACATATATCAAAGACAGTAGAAACCGGAAATATAGAAAAATACAATTTATTAAGAAGCAATGTAAAAAGCCACCAAATAGTGGTCTTCAAAAAAGGATCAATCGAAGAAAATCAAACAAATATTTCATGTGTAATCAAATATACAAGGGACACATCCATTATTTTCATTTTTGTACAGTTGATCATATCATACAGTACTATTCATAGTTAGTGGACGACACAATCCAATTTTTGTCAAATCCCACATCTACAAAAGTGTCGACAGGTTTTAGACTGTTTCCAGCCTTGCTATTTGGTTGTGGAAAAGCCTTCAAGTTGTCAAATCACTAGATAGAGCTTGGTGCAAGGCTTTCTTCAGGACACACACGGGCCCCGATGTTGGGGCAATATTCAATCTTGATTTTCATCAGACCGCATATATTTCTCTACAACAAAGTACATAAAAAATATACATAAAAAACAATTAAAATCCACTATATTTCCAGTCAAATACTTATTTCAAACAATATCTATTCACATTACGAGTTCACAAATTCACCCAACATGTCATTTGATTGTGCATCCTTATTACTTTCTTAGTTTCATCATTGTTTTCCAAAGGACATTATTTCTAGCATCTCTTTTTACTATTTGCTAGTCAATTCATTCAATATGGTTCGTTATCACACAAGAATGTACTTATTTTGTTTTGTTTTGCCATTTATAAAAAGCACACATGAGAGAGAAAACACATGTATACCAAATATTTACTCAATGTAAGGTCAAATTACTGTCAGAAAACACTGTTTGTTCATTGGAGTTTTGAAATTGTATTCTGTAACCCAGTCTCGTTTTGTTTTTCCGTGTTGTAATTGTCATACAGCGTCTATATGTGAAAAATGTATTCATTTAGTGTTCCCATCATGTCTTTGTTGTTTATAGTAAGGAGGGGTATTCGGCCTACCTCTGTTCTTGTTTGCTTGTTCCATCTTCTAGCTCATGCAACAAATGCAGTGGCGAGTGGATGGCTTAAATGAAGAGCCCTGGTACTATTCGTGTCTGTCAGTTAAGCTACAATAGAGACACGAAAGGTGCAAAAGTGCCTTCTGTTAGGGCTGACTTTTCATGTGTAATCGACGGCATATAGAGCGGCTCGCATACATACACTTACTTATGAGATAGCTGGTGTTCTGCGGTTATTTCAAAAGGAGTCCGTAGGTTTGTGATCGTTACAACGTACTGTTGATCATGTGATCTATTTATGGCATGGGTGTCATTGACGGCATCATGCGTCACGGTCGCCATCTTGAAACGGGACCATCTCATGTGTGTTTGTCGGTTGTGACAGAATGTATGTGTCAGACACGGGGAACCCGTGTTCAACCAATATTATTGAGCACTTGATGTTGGAATTTTCTTTATAAGCACATAGTGGGTTTTTTAACATTTTTAAGAAAATTGGAAGGAAAGAGCGACAATTGTAAGTCTTCAGTCGCCATCTTGAATCAGAGTGATTTTGTCAAATAAATTAGCAGAGAAGAGAAAAAGTTTCTTATCCATGGTCGAGCTTTTATGAGAAACAAAAACAAAAACAAAAGAGTTTGGCCATATCTGCATAAATAGCTATCTATGCATACACAGATTCCACTCAATGTATAGATTTAGACCATGGTTGACAGAGTCCAATTTGTAAATCCACTTTTGTTCCAGCTTACAGAGTTTCAGATCTCGGCCTCCACCTCTTGGGTGTGCATTTATAGTTTGCAAGATACACCCAAAAATATCTTTGTGTGTATGCTTAGCTTTTTTAAAATGTTCAACCAAAGGTTTGTCTTGGATTTCATTTTTAACACATGATCTATGTTCTCCAATTCTTTGTTTTATGGGTCTTTTTGTTTTTCCAATGTACACAAGGTTACATGGACATTTTATACAGTAAATGGCCCATTTACTTCCACAGTTCGTAAAAGAATTTAGATGCCATTTATTCCCATATAGATCAATCGTTTTTAGATTCTGTGTTAATTCACAAACCGAACAGGTGCCACATTTATAGTGACCCGTCACTGGGGGTAGGTTCCACAGTGTACGTCGAGTTTGAACATTGTTCTTGGGTATCGAATAGGTGTGGACAAGTCTGTCTTGTAAATTTGACATCTGTTTAAAAGCGAACCGTGGAGTAGCAATTTTAAAGGTTTCTGAGTTAATCATGGTCCAATTCTTTAAAATAGTTCTTCTGAGATCGTTAGTGATCGGCGAGAACGCAGAGACACAAGTAATTTTTTCAAGAATAGTTTTTGGGCGTTTACTTAAGCACTCACTTCTCAGAGTATTGGCTTCTCTTTTGTATGCTTGATGGATGGTATGTGATGGGTATCCTCTCGCTTTTAAGTTGTTTTTTAAGACCAAACTGTGCTTTTTGAAGTCCTCTTTTGCTGAGCAATTTCGTCTTATACGTAAAAATTGCCCCACGGGAAGATTTTCCCTAAGGCTCAGGGGATGGAAACTTTCGAACTTAAGCAAAGTATTTTTTGGGTTGGTTTTTTATACAGGCAGGTGCCAATTTTGTTACTTGCCATCCGAAAGATCTCTAAGTCCAGAAATGCAATTCTGTCTGTGTTGGTCTCAGCTGATAAAGGTGGAGGGATAGTCCTTTGGGACTCCACCCTCTATAAAACAGAAGTCGAAAAACAAGTCTTCGACATTCTAGTGTACAAACCTATCACACTGGATCCTACCTCTATGATCCTGGAAGAAATCACCAGTCTGTTGACACATGCTCTTCACGAGACTTAGATAAATGAAGACGAATTTGATTTTCTTATCAATAAACATCCTGTCACCCCGGCCTTCTACTGCTTACCAAAAATACATAAAAATGTGAAGATGCCCCCGGGAAGACCCATTGTGTCAGCTATCGGCTCCCTCCTTCAACCGCTTTCCATCCACGCGGATGTCTTTCTTAGACCCTTTGTCAATAAAATGAAGTCCATTGTTCAGGACTCCACATCTATGATAAACATACTTGACACCCTGCTCTTGGGGAAAGAAGACATCCTTGTCACTCTAGATGTGGAGTCCCTATATACCAATATTCCCCAATCTGAATGCACCACCGTTATGCTTCATGTCTTAGAAAAAAGACAAGAGAAGCATCCTCCTTCTGAGTTTATAGTTGAATGTATTCATCTTGCATTAACAAAAAACTTTTTAATGTATAATGGAAAGTTCTTTCAGCAACTGCATGGCACAAGTATGGGGGCGACTTTCGCCCCCGACTTGGCCAATTTATACACGGACCATTTTGAGAGCAAATCTATCTATGCTGAAAATAACCCCTACAGGGCAAACATAATTGCATGGTACCGTTATATTGACGATGTATTCATGATTTGGCGAGGGAATATGGAAACACTCACAGGGTAATTCATAGAATTTCGCAGAAAAGTGTCGCAAGCGGCTGGCGCAGAGTGTCCGCGTGCGATTGTCTGCGCCAGGCACGTGCGCTAAAACCGATTTCCGCGCACAGCGTATTCATGGATTTTAGGCTCCCAAACCAGCCGTGGCGCCAGAGTATCGCAGCGACCCTGCAGCAGCGCAGTAACGCCCCCAAGAACGCCCTCGCGCAAGGAAAAGCCATCAAAATCGCTAAATCATCGCAAAGGGCTGCGCTAACCCTGGACCAGTTTACAGGGCTGCCAAACAAGGAACGCAAAGCGGGTAACGTTCATATCAGGGGTACGCGGGAAGTTTTACACGCGATTAGCCAGGATACGTGTATTACAGGGGTACGCAGGAAGTTTAACATGCGATTGGCCAGGGTACGTGTATTACAGGGGTACGCGTGAAGTTTTACACGCGATTAGCCAGGGTACGTGTATTACAGGGGTACGCAGGAATTATCACACGCGATTTGGCTGGGTACGTGTATTACAGGGGTACACGGGAAGTTTTACACGCGATTTGGCTGGGTACGTGTATTACAGGGGTGCGCTGGAATTATCACACGCGATTTGGCCAGGTACGTGTATTACAGGGGTGCGCGGGAATTATCACACGCGATTTGGCTGGGTACGTGTATTACAGGGGTGCGTGGGAAGTTACACACGCGATTAGGCTGGGTGGGTCCTCACAGGTGTTCCCTGTACACCCTCCACGGCCCCTGCAGGCAGCCCACAAAACAGGGGACTACCCTGCACACCTGCTCATGTCCCCCTGCACCCCCACCCCCCAGCCACCAGGGGCAGCCTCCACCAGGCCCCCACTCATGTCTCCCACCACCCCCCCAGCCTCCAGGGGCAGCCTCCACCAGGCCCCCACTCATGTCTCCCACCACCCCCACCCCCAGCCACAGGGGCAGCCTCCACCAGGCCCCCACTCATGTCCCCCTACCACCCCACCCCCCAGCCACCAGGGGCAGCCTCCACCAGGCCCCCACTCATGTCTCCCTGCACCCCCAGCCACCAGGGGCAGCCTCCACCAGGCCCCCACTCATGTCTACCACCCCACCCCCACCCCCCAGCAGTGCAGGGGCACCCTCCACCAGGCCCCCACTCATGTCCCCTATCACCCCCACCCCCCAGCCACCAGGGGCAGCCTCCACCAGGCCCCCACTCATGTCTCCCACCACCCCCACCCCCCAGCCAGGGGCACCCTCCACCAGGCCCCCACTCATGTCTCCCACCACCCCACCCCCAGCCAGTGCAGGGGCAGCCTCCACCAGGCCCCACTCCATGTCTCCCACCACCCCCACCCCCCAGCAGTGCAGGGGCAGCCTCCACCAGGCCCCCACCCATGTCTCCCACCACCCCACCCCCAGCAGTGCAGGGGCAGCCCCCACCAGGCCCCCACTCATGTCCCCTATCACCCCCACCCCCCAGTCACCAGGGGCAGCCCCCACCAGGCCCCCACTCATGTCCCCTATCACCCCCACCCCCCCAGTCACCAGGGGCAGCCCCCACCAGGCCCCCACTCATGTCCCCTATCACCCCCACCCCCCAGCAGTGCAGGGGCAGCAGGCAGTCAGGCAGCAGCAGGTGGGAGCGTGCTCGGGCTCTGGGGGGCAGTAGTTCGGCCTTCCGGGCAGGAGCGTGGTATTCCGTGTGCGTACGCGTGGCCAGCTTGGTACGGAGTGATTTTGCACGTGAAAATCCTGCACGTCAGCGTGAAAACTGAGGAAAGGCCCTCAGCGCGTAAGCGCGTCTGTGACGTGACCCGCACAGGTGTTTCCCACACAGCACGTGATGACAGAGCACACCTGGAAAGACTGCACGTCAGAGTGTAATCGCGTGTGATTGGTGGAAATGGCCCTACACGCAGAAGTGACAAAGCGTGTGATTGGTGGAAATGGCCCTACACGCAGAAGTGACAAAGCGTGTGATTGGTGGAAATGGCCCTACACGCAGAAGTGACAAAGCGTGTAATTGGTGGAAATGGCCCTACACGCAGAAGTGACAAAGCATGTAATAGGTGGAAATGGCCCTAGCGCGTACACGCCGCGTAAGTGACGCTGGACGTGTGGGCCTGTATAAAAGGTACGTGTAGAACACGTTTTCCTTGTACGTGCTTTTCGTGGAGAGCGAGTGGGTGAATTCTGTACTTCTTGTCGTTTCACACGCGATTTACTTCACGGCGTTTCAAGTTCGTATTCCCTGTTACCTCTGACAGCTTTTTCTCTTTTTTCTCTTTTACTGGTTTACCTGGGCCTGTTCCCTCAAACAGTGTTCCCTTCTACTGTTGTCCTGTCTCCTCAGACAGCGTACAAATCTTCTTTTGGCGGGGTGTTGCCAACCAAACGTGCTCCTTTTACACGCTCGTTTACCAGGCAGACGGTGAGTCACGCACGTATCTAACATCTGTGCTTGCCCCGTGTGTAGCCTACCCCTTCAGAGGTCATTCTAGGCTGCGTGTGACACGCATACGTTCATTCTTGTGTTTCTGGGTGCCACAGCGTAGTGCAGGTTTTCTTTCTGCACACGTGGTCTAGGAGGGGTTGCGTGCACGTCATCTCCCTTTTTTGGGCCTCCTGTCGTTGCGTGACCCGTCATCTTTCCCAGGGGTTACATTCAGCCTTGCTAGAGCACTAGGGTACAATTACCATCTGGTACCCACCCCTTTGACCCCAATTGCCCAGGACAATAGTCTACATCCACTCCCATACGCACATTAACATCAGTGCCATGGCTGGGAGGCGAGGATTCCGTAAGGGTGGCAAAGGTGGAAGAGCCACAAGTGGTGGCCGTGGTGGATCCGGTAGGGGACGTGGTCGTAACTTGCAGGGTGAGCCTGTCCCCCATGTGTGGAGGACCAGTCACGGGCACCCATAATCCCCCCCCCCCTCCCATTGAGGCTGATGTGGCTGACACCATCCATGCTCAGCCCTTGTTGGACCAGCCCATTGTGGCACCAGACCTGGCTGACTCCATGGCTGACTTCCAGGTCAGCAGGGCTACGACACGTGCGCTGGTGCACGTTGATGCCATCATGCCACGTGGATCTGGGGCAGCAAGGTCATCTGCTGCACCAAGGAGGCAGGGCGGAGAGGCTGCAGGGGCAGCTGCGGCTCCATCCACCCCAGCCCTCACACACCCAGCCAGGACAGTGTCGGTCCTAGTCCATGCTGCTGACATTCCCCCTGACACCATCACACTAGAGCCAATGCCTGCACCAACTCCCATGCTGAGTGTGCAATCCCACACTCCTGATACAGAGTCCACCAGGGCTCCTGCCCTAGTGTCCAGAGCGGCGCAGGACACTCAGGATCACCACCACCTTCCAAGCGGAAGAGGAAGAGTGCTCGTCCGGCACAGGCTGATGCCCCAGACACGGCTACACAGTCCGGCCCGTCCAGGAAGCCCAGCTTCACGGATGACGAACTGAATGCACTTGTCGAGTATGTGTCCGGACATGACAACGAGATGGTCATTGTTGCAGGATCCAAGACCACACCTGCACAACGCCAGGCACACTGGCAGACCGTTGCGGACATCGTAAGTGCCTTGGAATCGTGAGGCGCACAGCCAATGATTGCTATAAGCGCTGGAATGACCTAAAGCGCAGGGCAAAGAGTAAGCTGGCCTCAAGTCATGCCGCAACTCTAGTGACTGGAGGTGGGTCTCCAGTAGTAGACATGGAACTCACTCCACATGAGTCAGTCGCTGGGACCTACGTCACGGAGGAACAGATCCAAGGCGTGGGAGATCTGGCTGATTACGAGGCATTGTCCGGTGAGTGCACATGCATGTGTGTGTCATCCATGTGCATGGTGTGTGTGTGAGGGCTTCTGTTCGGTGTGCCAGGTGAGAGTGTGTGCGCCTGAGTCGTATGGGTCAGCCATGTGCTTCATGCAATCCTTCCTGCGCAGCTGCATTTGGCCATAGCAGTATCCCTTCTGCCAACAGTAGACATCTAGCCCAACTGCACGCCAGTTGCCCTTGAAGTGTCACCTTGCCACAACATATTTGCTTCTTTTTCACTGTTCATTCAGTCAGTTTGTTTTGCATTCCACCACTTTCACTAGGCATGTCGCTGTCCACTAGTCACATGTCTGACATGGGTATGGTAAAGTGGAGTGACTTTGTTACCTGGATATCATTTGTACACACATGTCCCTGTGCAATTGGACCATTTCAGACTGGCAGCTCCAGGTGAAAAATCTGACCTGTTAGAATTAGAAAAGCAATTACATGCGGGAACTGGACTGAATGAATAGGTGCTGCCCTCCTCTCCATCTTCACTCAATAGCAATGGTACATGCCATCTGTGTGATGGCATGTGTGTTCACCTGCCAATCACAGGCCAATGTGTGATGCCACTGCCAGGCAGCATGCAGAAAATGTGTTCATCTTCCATCTTGGTGTCATCAGTGTGTGCCATTTGCCTGCACTTCATACGCAGTGAGGGTGCATGCATGGGAGGGTTTTAGTCATGTGGGACATGTGTCAATCAAGTACTGGTTCTCTTGCTTCTCAGCCCTCAATGTGTGCCATGGTGCTAATGCCTGTTTCCATTTCTTTGTTTTCATGTCTTTGCAGGGGAAGACGCACCTGATACTGCTGGGGTTGTGGAGATGGTGCAGACCCAGGAGGGGTCCGAGGGCCGACCAACCACCAGTGAGGGACGTGGTGTGGTGGTGGGGGAGAACCCACAAGTGCTGCAGGTCGTGCTCTCAAGGGGTGTCTCTGGCTGCACCTCCCCCGAGCTGTACTCAGGTGTTGATTCGGATGAGACCTACGTGCCGTCGCAGGTGAGTGTTCCAGGGAGGGATTCTGTTCTGTCTCACCCACCTGCACCAGGGTCAGAACCCTCCATGGGGATGTCAGTGTTGGCAGCTACGCCTTCGGTGGTTACGGATGCAGGGTCACACTCCGCGACATCTGATCCTGTTCCTGGGCCAGCAGATCAGAGGGGGAATGCAGTCCTGCAGCCTCAGGCAGTGCCGGCACAGCAAGGCGCAGTTCGCCTTGCCCCAGACAGGTGTGGTGCCCGCCGACGTGGTGGCCGTACGCCACCCGGCAATACCGCATGGGAGCAATCCATTTACGGTATGGCAACCCAACAGGCTGCATCATCCGAGATGATGGCTCAGGCCATGGATAGGGTGGCCACTTCCATTGTCCCCCCAGAAAGGCTGATGGAGCGACTAGAGCAGGCAACCGACTCCATCTGCCAGTCACACAGGGAGGACATGTTGGGGTCCAACAGGGACAGGCGGGCGGCACTGGCGACTCTGCAGGAGGCCATCTCCATTGAGTCCCAGGGCCACAGGAAGCCCTGAGGCAGGAGCTCCTTCACCTCAGGACGACTCTTGTTGAGCTTGAGGCTTCAACACACCAAAGACAGAACAGCAGCTGGAGCGTCTCACCCGTACGCTCTCAGCTGAGATGCAGGCAACGAGGGCGGAGGTCCGGGCATCCCGTGAGTTGTTGCATGGGGACCTCCGCACACTCATCCTCCAGAACCAGACCTACCACACCCGCATGCTTGCAGCCATGGAGGAGCAGACTAGGGCCTTGCGTGGGCTGCCTCCCATAGTGCAACCACCTCCGGATGCAGCTGCACAGGGTGATAATAGCGACAGCAGTGATACCCCACAATAGGGTAGCCGTGTGGGCCATGAGCCCATGGAGGTGTTTTATCTTCCCAGGATCCACGCAGGTGGGTTCTGGTGTGCATCCTGTCCTCGGACCTCCTGGGTGGCCTCCCAACCCCCCGGGCCCATCAATGGCCATTTTTGATTGTTTCTTATTTTTATTTTTATTTTGATTTCTTTTATTCCCAATTTTTTTGGACGATCTGTTGGCTTCCGTGGTTCCTGTGGGCATACGCTGCATTGTGGCTGGGCACATGCAGGCTTGTAATGTATTTGGTTCAGATGCTTGGGTTTGAGTCACACACACCCCTCCTGCTCCCGTTTCCATGGCTTGCAAAGGGGTGCCCAAGTGACAGTGAATTACACAGTGACGTTGGACTCCCATGAGCTGTGGGCCAGTCTGTAGTCAATACTGTGTATACATTCATAGTGCATATTGCTGTTGTGTTGTACACTGCATGTTGCATTGATGTGTAACTCTTCTTCTGTGTCTACCTCCCAATTGCAGGTCCCTTCCTCATGTCCACACAAGGACCTCTAGTCTGGAGATGGGGTCCATGTTGGCAGCAGTGCACCTACAACTCTACATGGCGACAACACTGCACAGTTGGTAGTGGTGGGAGTGCAGGCATTTCCAGGTGGTGAGACTACTAATATGTAACATTTGTGATGTCATGTTAATGGTACTACGTGCTCAAGTATGTTGTTGGTCCGGCATTGCTGTGAGCATTTCAGGTGTTGCAGGTTTCTAATAGTGCCACTGTACATAGTGAGACTGATGTCATGTTGTGGGGATTACTTTGTTTACCTGCAATTAGCATGACATGGCACGGTGTGTCGTGTGGCGGTGCTGGGGTTGGGTTGGCTGACATGGCACTGTCCTCTTGTTGCATTTTGCAAGTGGGTATTCATTTTAGCTGCTTCAATGTGTAACTTCACAAAACTGCATTGGTGGTGTCTGTGTGGGTAGGGATGCACACATTGTGACACTTCCAGGTGAACAATCTCAGGCTGACATGGTATTCCCGGTTCATTCTCCAGACATTCAGGATCAGTGTCAGGTTGAGTCATCATTGATTGTCAGATGGAATGTGCCAGGCAGTGTGCACTCCACAGGGGTGTGATTTCTATGTGAAGTAATTAGCCACTAGCTGTGTACGGGCTGCCTCCCCCCGTGCCCTTTCCCCTCCCATGCGCAGCGGCTGTGCATGTGGTTGGGGATGTGGGGCCACCACCATGTCCACGGCCAGGCCCCGGCGTGTTGCAACGTTGTGCAGGACACATGCTGCCACTATGATCCTGCACACTACTGGGGGAGCGTATAACAGCTGCCCGCCAGAAAGGTCAAGGGAGCGAAAGCGTGACTTTAGCACTCCGAATGTGCGCTCCACTATGCCCCTGGTTGTAATGTGGGCTGTGTTATATCTTACCTGGGGTGGCGTGGTGGGGTTCCGAATTGGCGTCATCATGTGGGGCTGAGAGGGTAGGCACTGTCCCCTGTGGAGGTGGTGATTGGTATCATTGGTGGGGTTGTGACCTTGCTCAGTATCCAACATGCATGCATGTGCAGTGGCATACATACTCACCAAGCAGCCATGTATCGCCATGCCGCCCAGCTTCTAGGTCCCGGCTTAGGGTGGACATTCGGTAAATGAAGCTGTCGTGGTGGAGCCGGGATAGTTGGCATATACTGAGGTGATGATTCCCTTGGCATTACATGCTACCTGCACGTTGATGGAATGCCAGTGCTTGCGGTTCCTATAGATGTGCTCAGATGCCCTGGGGGACGTAGAGCCACATGGGTGCAGTCGATGGCACCTAGCACTTTGGGAATCGTGCCACAGCGTAAAAATCCAGGGCGGCAGCATGCCTTTCTGCAGGTGTTCTGGGCAGGTATATGTGCCTGCGGACTGATGGCGTGCAGTGATGATGTTCAAGACCTGGTGTAGGCAGCGTGACTGGGTGGCCTGTGACACCCCACCCACTATGGCACTTGTCCGCTGAAATGATCCAGTGGCTAAGAAGTGCAGTACATTGAGGACCTTCTCCAGGGGGCTGAGTGCTTGGGAGCACAGGGTGGGTGATGTGAGGTCATCCTCCCACTCACTCACCAGGTCCAGTATAATGTGTGGTGGAAACCTGTACCTCCCATACACCTGGTCATCAGGCATCCCGAAAAGGCTGGTTCTGGGTGTGAATATTCTGGCCCTGACTATCCTCCTCCTCCTCCTTTGGTAGCCCACTGCCACTGCTGCTAGGAACGGTATGTTCATCCTGGCGTCTGAGCTTGTTATTGTTAAAGTCCGCAATTTATGCTTTGCGCGTGTTCTAGGCGAGCGTGTGACCCGCGCACCCCTGGAATCCAGTTCCCAGTCCAATAGCGTGTGGAAATTCACACGCACCACGGGATACAGCGTGTGACCCGCGCACCCCTGGAATCCAGTTCCCAGTCCAATAGCGTGTGGAAATTCACACGCACCACGGGATACAGGTTCGCTGACGTACTTGCGTGTGTAAGTGCCCGCGCACCCATTAAATACACGTACATAGGCCAATCGCGTGTACGCGCACTTTTGTCCAATTACACGCGATGACACTCTGACGTGCAGTATCTCCACGTGTGCCCCGTCATCACGTGCTGAGTGGGGAACACCCGTGCGGTCACGTCACAGACGCGCTTACGCGCTGAGGGACTCTGGTCCAATAGAATCGCGTATGCGTGCTGACGCGCTTACGCGCTAAGGGCCTTTCCTCGGATTTCACGCTGACGTGCAGGATTTTCACGTGCCAAATCACTCCGTATCAAGCTGGCCACGCGAAAACACACGGAAGACCACGCTCCTGCCCAGAAGGCCGAGTTACTGCCCCCCAGTGCCCCGAGCAGCCTCCCACGTGCCATCTGCTGCTGCCTGCCTGCCTGCCTGCCTGCTGCCACCGTGCCCTGCCATTTGGTGCCTGCACATCAGCCATCTGCAGGGGTCCAGTTGCTGTGTCCACCCCTGCTGGAACTGAAGACTCCCGACTGGTATTACATCGCTCCACAGCCCAGCCCCAGGACCCAGTTGCCCACCCACACCTGCCTCTGGGGTTGCCATGTCGGGCACTTCCACATCTGGCACCAGTGGCAACCCCAGGCCAGAGGGGCAGAGGGGCACCAGCTTCACTGTCACCGAAGTTGGTGTCCTGGTGGAGCATGTCCTGGGGCAGTATGATGCCCTCTTTGGATCGTCCCGCGCCAGCAAGGAAGGACGGCAGAGGATCTGGGCCGACTGTGTGGTTGCCATCAACGCGGAGGGGGTGGCAACCCGCGACGTCCTGAAGATCAAGAAGCGCTGGGAGGACTTGAGGTCCAGGACCCTTGTGAAGGCCCGGCGCCTCGTGGAGGGGGGCCGGGCCGCATGAGTTCCATCCAGATGAGGGTCCTGGAACGCGTACGCCCAGCGCTCCACGCCCAGATCCTTGAGAGGGAGGCCCGTCTGGAGTTGAGCGGTAAGTGTCCATGCATTACTGTGTGAGACAGGGCATGTTGCGGTGTGCTGGTTCTATGATACTTGCCTGTATGTGTGCCATAGGCCATGTATGCATGTATGTGTGCAGGGACATCATGGTAATGCATGTGCGACCAGTGATGTGTGATGCACATGGTTGTTGCATGTGTTGAAATGCCGCATGGGGAGCCCTATGCAGATTTTGAACATGAGAGCATGCCAGTCTCTGTACCTGGACATGGTGGGGGTGAGGGATGGGTGCTGATGCCAGGTACATATATGGTAGCCATGTCTGTGTGCCTGACCTGCGTGTCTGTGACTTGTGCATGCCATGGATGCATGACACATGTGTGTGACAATGCAGAGATTCAGTAAAGCAGCCAAATTACCCTTGTATCCGCTGTGTTTGGTGTGTTGGGCCAGATGGATGTGACTGAGGTGAAGTGTGTGCATGTGATGGGCATGAGGCATGATGCATGTGAGTTACATATCATTGAATGTTTCAAGAGTCCATTGGACATGCATGGAAATGTCCATGGCATGCACCATGCCTGTTACTGTGTGTGTTTTGCCTGGACTGACCATGTGTTGTGGAGGGACATGATGGAAGTGTACTTTGACAGTGTGCTCATCTGCTATTGCTTCCTGTCTAGGGGACCATTGTACAGTGCCCTGATGCTTGTGTTCTTTGTCTCCCTCTACGCAGCGGCTAGTGAAGAAGAGGGCGGAGACGGCGCTGTGGAGCAAGGCGGCGGGGATGCCCCACGGCTGCAGCGGAAGGGTGGGTGAGCCCCCACAGGGCCTGCTACGGTGGGAGAGGTGAGGAGCCATCCAGGTTGGTGGTTTGCACAGAGGAGGAGGAGGCCGCCACTGGGGCACACATGGGGCCTGGTGGGGCATCCCTGCTGGTGCAAGTGGTGCAGTCCAGGGCCAGGGGCAGGAGGCAGCACAGGTCACCGTGGAGGGGCTGTGCATGTCGCTGTCCTGACCCTGTGAGTGCACCACCATGCACCAGCAGGGATGCCCCGTCCCAGGCCTGTCCGCAGGTAGAGGGGATGTCCATGTCACCTGACTCCCTCCACCTGCGGACGTGGGAACCCCTGGCCGTGCGGAGAAGGTCCTGATTGGGGTCGCGATGCGCACGGCTGTGATTCGTGATGCCGTGCGTGCTTCCCGGGAGGAGCACGCACGTCATCACGAAGTGCACCGTGCCGACGTGGCCCAATTGGGATCGGCCATGTTCGGGGGTTTCCTGCATGTGTGGCCAATGTGGCGGCCCTCTCCTCCTCTGTGCAGGCTATCCACCAGTCGTTCTCCTTGCCGTCTTCCAGCCCAGATGCCACCAGGGCCCCTGTGGACCTGCCCCGACCAATGCAGCCAGCTCGGTGGGGATCCCATCCTGCCACAGTCGGGAGTCAGAGATCCAGCAGGGTGGACACCAGAGCAACTGGACCCCAGCAGATGGAGGATGTGACGGCATCATCGGGCAGGGCACGTGCACGACGGCGTCGGTGGTTTCCATCAGCCTGGATGCCGTCGTGCTGGCACAGGCAGTTGCGTCGGAGGCAGCAGCAGGCTCAACGTGGGAGGCATCATGGCTCGGGCCATCAACATCAGGGGTGCAGGCATCGGCCGGAGGCAGGAGAACCCTGGAATGGGAGTGGCTTCCGTGTGGGAGAGGTTGTGCCAGCGGATAGGTGCGGAGCGGCAGCGGGCAGAGGAGGAACGGCTCACGATGGTCAGGGCGGAGGACTCCATGCGGAGGGCGCTGAGGCGGGCTGAGTGCCTCGAGGGTCTTCGCAGGGAGTTTGAGCTTGACACTGCGTTATCCCTGCGGGACCTCGGGCCAGGGAACATGCCCGCCTCCAAGCCATTGACCAGGAGTTCGATGATGCCCTGGCCCATGACAACAACCAGTGAGCCGTCCGAATAGCCCGCTGCCTTTGTATATAGTTGTATAGTTAGGGTTAGGTTTCCTTTGTTTTTTTGATTTTTTTTGGTTGCGATTGGACAATGCACCACTTTTTTGTATATAGTTCACTTTTTAGTTAGTAGTCATAGTTAGGTTTAATTTGGTTGGGCTCATGGACCCAGGATGATCTTCTTCATGGTTCTTCATTGGCTTATTTAATTTTTCAGATTATTTTCTTGGACATTCATCTTGTTTTGTTTGATTTGCTTTGTGTTTTTTCTTATTTCATTTCCATTCTACTTGCTGTTCAATACATATTATTTTTTTAATCTTCAATGTGTCGTATCATCTCATTGCTTTCAGGCATGTCATGTTGGGTGTTTTGTCATTCACTTGCAGCCATTGTGTGTGACAGACATGTGTTAAATTGCATTATTTACATTGGGGTAACATGTAATTGCCTTTGATATGTGGGGGGTGTGATAGTTGGTTGGGCCTTTTGGCAGGGGAGGATGGGCATTACGGACATGATTGGGGAATGTTGGGACCCAGGTGCAGGGGGGCATGGATTGGACATGGGTGGGGGCCTGCTGGCAGGTGCCCACAGTGCTGGGGGTGGGGGTGGGGAGACATGAGTGGGGGCCTGGTGAGGGGTGCCCCTGCACTGCTGGGGTGTGGGGTGGTGGGAGACATGAGTGGGGGCCTGGTGGAGGGTGCCCCTGAGTGCTGGGGTGTGGGGGTGGTGGGTGACATGAGTGGGGGCCTGGTGGAGGTGCCCCTGCACTGCTGGGGTGTGGGGGTGGTGGGTGACATGAGTGGGGGCCTGGTGGAGGGTGACCCTGCACTGCTGGGGTGTGGGGGTGGTGGGAGACATGAGTGGGGGCCTGGTGGAGGGTGCCCCTGGTGGCTGGGGTGTGGGGGTGGTGGGAGACATGAGTTGGACATGGGTGGGGGCCTGCTGGCAGGTGCCCCACAGTGCTGGGGGGTGGGGGTGGTGGGAGACATGAGTGGGGGCCTGGTGGAGGGTGACCCTGGTGGCTGGGGGTGGGGGTGGTGGGAGACATGAGTTGGACATGGGTGGGGGCCTGCTGGCAGGTGCCCCACAGTGCTGGGGGGTGGGGGTGCAAGGGGACATGAGTTGGTGTTCATTAGTTCAAGGAGACATGTGCCTTTGCTGGGGGGCATGCCCATGGTGGGTGGGCTGCCTGCGGGACATGACCAGGGATGCAGGGTAGTCCCCTGTGGTGTGGGCTGCCTGCAGGGGCCGTGGAGGGTGTACAGGGTACACCTGGGAGGACCCACACTGTCAAATCACATGTGGAACTTCCCGCGCACCCCTGAAATACACGCGCCCAGGCTATTCGCGTGTGGAACTTCCCGCGCACCCCTGAAAAACACGCGCCCAGGCTATTCGCGTGTGGAACTTCCCGCGCACCCCTGAAATACACGCGCCCAGGCTATTCGCGTGTGGAACTTCCCGCGCAACCCTGAAATACACGCGCCCAGGCTATTCGCGTGTGGAACTTCCCGCGCACCCCTGAAATACACGCGCCCAGGCTATTCGCGTGTGGAACTTCCCGCGCACCCCTGAAATACACGCGCCCAGGCTATTCGCGTGTGGAACTTCCCGCGCACCCCTGAAATACACGCGCCCAGGCTATTCGCGTGTGGAACTTCCCGCGCACCCCTGAAATACACGCGCCCCAGGCTATTCGCGTGTGGAACTTCCCGCGCACCCTGAATACACGCGCCCAGGCTATTCGCGTGTGGAACTTCACGCGCACCCTGGAATACACGCGCCCCAGGCGATCGCGTGTGGAACTTCACGCGAACCCCTGAATACACGTAGCCGCTCCCAGGCCGATCGCGTGGGAACTTCACGCGAACCCTGTAATACACGTAGCCGCTCCCCCAGGCCCGATCGCGTGTGAAACTTCACGCGAACCCCTGAAATCACGTAGCACGCTCCCCCAGGCCCGATCGCGTGAGGAACTTCACGCGAACCCTGTGATACACGTAGCCCGCTCCCCAGGCCGATCGCGTGTGAGAACTTCATGCGAACCCTGAAATACACGTAGCCCGCTCCCACCAGCCCGATCGCGTGAATAACTTCACGCGAACCCCTGTGATGCACGTACCCTGCTGAAATCGCGTGTTAGACTTCCGCGGCACCCCGGTATACACGCACACGTATTTTTTGTCAGCGGGTGTCCGTGTTTGTGGGTACCCCTTTGCACGTCATTTTTCCTGGAGGGCCACAGTATGGGACATTCATCATGGCAGTATATAGGTGCTATTTGTTGGCGCACCTTTTGGCGCACATTTCTTACAGCCGCAGAGACGCTACGCCTGCTTTCTGTGGCGGTCGTGTTTGTGCCTGTGCGCTGGTTTGAGCGTGCGCTTTTTTTGCCCATTCTATTCCATGAATTCGTGTTGTGGCGAGCGTGTGGCGTTCCGCGCACTTGTGCCCTGTATTCCCCGATGCCCCCGTTTGGCAAGTTGTTCCCCATTCCGAGTGTTACGCCCGTGTTCCGCTACTTTTGTTGCGTGCGCCCGCGCTATGTGCGAATTTCGCTGTGGCCTGTGCGATTTTCGCTGTGACCTGGCGCACGCTGTTAGATGGCCTGTGCGCCACGTCGCGCCGCGCACTTTTTTATCGCACATCCGCTGGTTTTCTCGCGCACGGCCTTCCATGAATCGACGTGCGCTGCTTTTCGTGCGATTTTCGCAATTGCACTGCGATTTTCGCTATTCCACTGCGATTCGCACGTTTTTGCCCACTTGCGCTAATTATTCCATGAATCGGCCTGTCAATCTCTTCAGCATATGGGTAAACAAACAAGAAAAAACGATAAACTTTACTCTAGAGACCAAATCAGACAGAATTGCATTTCTGGACTTAGAGATCTTTCGCATGGCAAGTAACAAAATTGGCACCTGCCTGTATAAAAAACCAACCCAAAAAAATACTTTGCTTAAGTTCGAAAGTTTCCATCCCCTGAGCCTTAGGGAAAATCTTCCTGTGGGGCAATTTTTACGTATAAGACGAAATTGCTCGACAAAAGAGGACTTCAAAAAACACAGTTTGGTCTTAAAAAACAACTTAAAAGCGAGAGGATACCCGTCACATACCATCCGTCAAGCATACAAAAGAGCAGCCAATACTCCGAGAAGTGAGTGCTTAAGTAAACGCCCAAAAACTATTCTTGATAAAATTACTTGTGTCTCTACGTTCTCGCCGATCAGTAACGATCTCAGAAGAACTATTTTAAAGAATTAGACCATGATTAACACAGAAACCTTTAAAATTGCTACTCCACGGTTTGCGTTTAAACGGATGTCAAACTTACAAGACAGACTTGTCCACACCTATCCGATACCCAAGAATAATGTTCAAACTCAACGTACACTGTGGAACCTACCCCCAGTGACGGGTCACTATAAATGTGGCACCTGTTTCGGTTTGTGAATTAACACAGAATCTAAAAACGATTGATCTATATGGGAATAAATGGCATCTAAATTTTTTACGAACTGTGGAACTAAATGGGCCATTTACTGTATAAAATGTCCATGTAACCTCGTGTACATTGGAAAAACAAAAAGACCCATAAGACAAAGAATTGGAGAACATAGATCATGTGTTAAAAATGAAATCCAAGACAAACCTTTGGTTGAACATTTAAAAAGCTAAGCATACACACAAAGATATTTTTGGTGTATCTTGCAAACTATAAATGCACACCCAAGAGGTGGAGACCGAGATCTGAAACTCTGTAAACTGGAACAAAAGTGGATTTACAAATTGGACTCTGTCAATCATGGTCTAAATCTATACATTGAGTGGAATCTGTTTATGCATAGATAGTTATTTATGCAAATATGGCCAAACTCTTTTGTTTTTGTTTCTCACAAAAGCTCAACCATGGATAAGAAACTTTTCTCTTCTCTGCTAATTTATTTGACAAACATGCATTAGCATATACAAAATCACTCTGATTC
>PGSH02014190.1:0-22382 GCA_002915635.3 Ambystoma mexicanum | reverse complement strand
CCGGATTCGCCTGGCCAGGGTGAGGGGAGGATCGGCTCTCGCTGTACGCAGGCGACCTCCTTATATACCTTAGTAACCCGATTACCTCATGCCCGACTATATCCCTTATCATTAAGGAATACCAAACCTTCGCCGGCCTAAAGGTGAATGAGGCCAAAACCATTTTCTTCCCAATCCAGGGAGGCGAGTCTGTGATCCGAGAGACTTGCCCCTACCATGTCTGTATCAGGGAGTTTAAATACCTGGGCATACGCATTGGCCCGACTCTAGATGGATTGCTTCAACTCAACCTACAACCTGTATTAGAGAGGTTTAACAGAGATATTTCCCACTGGCAATCACTCCCCCTATCACTAATGGGCAGGGCAGGGCAGCCCTGTTTAAAATGATGATACTCCCAAGACTCCTATACATTCTCCAAAATGCCCCGCTTCCCATCCCCCATGAAACCTTCACACTAATAGATAGGAATCTCTGCACGCTGCTATGGGGTGGGAAACAACCCAGAATCGCCCTCGATACACTCCAAAGATCAGTATGGGAGGGAGGCATTGGTCTACCCTGTGTACACACATATTACCTAGCGTCACAGATAGGGGTAGTAAATGACTGGTTGCACGCAGACCCCACACTACCACACATCCGCATTGAAATAGAGACCATGCTCTCAGTCCTGCCACTACAGGTCTTGTATGCTACCAATAACCAATTCCCGACACTACCGAGAATGTCATGCCACATCCGTCACACCTGGAGAGATGCACACAAACTGGTTGGCTGGAAGTCAAAACCAACTCTATCCCAACCCATATGGCACAATGCATATCTCCCGGAAATAGTGAAAATGGGCTCTTTTGAACACTGGGGTATGTGATCCAAGAGGGCCGCCTCCTAAGCTTTGATACCATGCAAGACAAATTTGGCTTGGCACTTATGGACCGGTTTCGACATGCACAACTAGCTCATGCCATACGCACCCAGTTCCCAGACACAACAACCATACCCCCCTGCTCCCCCATAGAGACTAATGTTCTCCCGCAATGAATCCTCTCCAAAGTCACCTCCACCCTCTACCAGGCCCTTAACTCCTTCGGGGCTAAACCACTCGATAGGCTGAAGAAAAGGTGGGCAAGAGACCTGGGTAATCTGGAACCAGAGGACTGGATGGATGCACTAATGTCCCCCCCGAGAGATTGGGATAGAAGCCAAACTCAGACTAAGATAACTTAGAATACTCCACCGCTCATACCACTCACGTACAGCCATGGCCAAATGGGGAGGGACCGAGGAGGAGATATGCATTAGATGCAAGCGTGAGCCGGCCACCTTCTACCACATGATCTGGGACTGTCAAGTATTACAAGTCTTCTGGGGGGACTGCATTAAGACAATCTCCACCATCCTAGCGACGCCAATTCCTGTAGACCCTAAAATGACACTCCTGGGCATCTGGGGAGATGTGGACTTGACAAAGTACGAAAAAATGTTTCTTGCAGTGGCGCTGGGTGTGGGGAAAAGGCTTATTGCCACAAACTGGGGCTCTGCAGACCCACTAAACCCGAACCGTTGGAGCAATGAACTGAACAGATGTGCAGCTTTGGAACGCCGAATCTACAATGCGCGGGGTTGCCCCCGTCGATTTGAAAAGATATGGGGTAAATGGCTTGATGCTCACTGTGACTCATCCCCTCCCCATTTCCCTCTCCCCCCCTCGCCCTTCACCCTCCCCTCAACTCAAGGACACAAGACGCAACCAGTGTTGCCAGCAATTACCTGTTTTGCAATTGTATCATTGCTTCCTTGTCCTGTGCCGCCTTTCCTACGGACAGTACGGCCATGTTTTTCTGATGAATGCCTATGTTTATGTCTATGTTGTTGTTGTGCTGTTTAAATCCAAATAAACAGAGTTATAAAAAAAATGTATGGCTCTTAGCTCCTCCTTGATGGCATTGAATCCCATTATGGTGGTGTTAATTGTCTGCAGAAGCTTCCATCTGGTTATCTGTAACCACTTGGCATTTGCCATCGTCTACATCCCAGGCATGAAGAAAACAGTAAAAACTGAAGCAGTCTTGCTGAACAATCTGTGTTCATATGGAATAGCATCAAAGGCCTCTTTCTAGCTGCCTGAGAAATAGTTTTCTCTTTTCATTCAATCAAGGAGTTCAGCAGATCTCTTCTTCCTCAGGTGAGCATCTGCTTTCGGAAATTCACCAATGTTTAAATCACTCTTCGGAAATCACTAATGCTGGAACATGAACAATCACTATAGAACACAGTCCTCCCCAATCTCTGGGCAGCCTCATATATGCTCTGGATCCACAGGCCCAATAGTGATCCATTATCACCACTGTCCCATCTTTCATTCCTGGTACATCAAAGATTCGACCGCATTGCTGATTCTCTCCAACTTTTCTCGTGCCATTGTTTCCGAAGAATAGCTCTGCACTAGCCAAAGGCACTATCTGCAGAGGGCCTCCTTTGTCTTTGAAACATGTCAGAAGCATTGCGAGCCTCGGCCAGAGAGATTTTCATCCCTTTTCCACTCGTTCGATATTTGGCTTGTGATGACCAGTTACTGCCACAGCTCTGCATACGACTATGCCTTCTTCCCAGCCATCTGGAGAAAGTACTGTTCCCCAGATTTGCATCTGGCCTCTTTCCTTACAGCTTCATACTTCTTGATCAGTCTTTCCTTGGCAATTGAGTTTCCTGTTTATTTCATATCTAATTCCAGCTCCCTTCATTCCAGGCTGTTCATATCTTATCACATGATCTCTGGTGTGTGCTCTTTCTCTTGTCTTCAAATCTTGGACAAAATCATCTTCTTCTGGAGCTGACCATTCTGCCACCCATACCAAGGATGCCGTGCGACCCTAGAACTGACCTCTTGTATGACAGAGTGGAAGGTAAGTCAGGCAATGAGCTGTTTGGACATCTATCTCAATAGTTATGAATATCTCAGACTTTTCCATAGCATAAGGCAGGAGGGCACATACATAGCAATCTTCCTTAGAAGTGCTTTTTCCCACTTCTTTCATGTGCTGGTACCACATGTTATTCCCCAAATGTGCTGTACTGTCTAAATAATCATTTAATTCAAAATCAACCTCCCTTGCACTTCTCTTAGGTCTCTTTCTTGCCAGATGAGCTTGTTTAAGCAACTCATGAAATACATCAGTATACATTCTTCCTACTGGAGGAATCATAGGGACACTTGTCAGAGAAATCAGTGCCTTCACATGTGTAACTGGAGTAGAAACAATAACACAATGCATTGGCCTTCTTACAGTGTCTAGTTCTGGAAAGGGGACTGGAGTGGGAAGGATTAACGGGACTACTTCCCTTTTGTGACCATTAAAGTAAACAGTATGGATCAATAGAAACAGAAAAACGATAATAGATGCTGAACAGGCATATATTATGCACCAATACATTAGGCACCACCATCGGTGTCTCTCCACACGTTGCCGACTCTGCTCACTTTCTGGAACTGCAATAGGTTTAATAGACCACATTTTGCCTTTAATTACTTTTAAGGAAGGAAAAATTATTTTTAATTAGGTAATCTCGTTAAATGCTCAGGTAGTTGTTTGATTCATTCTATAATTGCTGCCAATAAACATCTAATCGGCGGGCCATTTTTAGGATCTTGGATAAAATTGCTCTCATCAGTGCTGTGCCCAACAAGAGCAGGGTAAGCTTGGAGTATAAAAACGAAGACAGCAAGAAGTAGTCTGTGTATGTCAACATCTGACAGAACCATGTGCATCTCCAAAGAGAAACTCAGTGAGAAACGAGCTGGGGAACTGCTCCCTTTTTCAGTCATCGAAAAGGAAGTCTAGATTGGGCACTTTCCATTTACTTCAGCACACCAAGGTCCAATGTCGACATACTCCTGTGGCTCAACAACAGTAACGTTCTCACTTCCTGCTATAATATCCATAAGGAGTGTTTCAGGAGAGCCACAGTCCAAATGTACACTGTTGTCTATCTATCTATTATGTAGTCTTTGCGTCCTTCTTCCTCGTCATCAATCGAGTCTGCATGTGCAGAACTTCTTCTTCTTGACTTGCTTCCGAAGGGGTTGGGGTTATGTCGGCCTCTCCAGCATAGACTTTCACAGATCCTAAGTGCATCCAAGCTCGTCTCCCTTGGACCTTAACTGCTGAAGGAGTAATATCTTCCACAACAAAAGGGCCACTAAATCTGGGTTTGTGCCACTTCCCTGTGAAGTTTCTTACTAGAACAGCATCTCTGGCAAATAAGTTAGGAACACGTAGTTTCTAAAGTCCGGTTGCTGTATTGTCTTCATCTGTGTCCTGAGACTGACACCCCTTTCGCTTCAGTTGATCTGGCAAGACAGAGATACTAGCGGTCATACATGTTAAGTACACATGTAGCTCATTTACTAACAGTTCTGCAGTTGTCTCGGCATCACTCCTAATCCTTGATGGAGAGGTCAGAGGCGTTCTCATCTGCCTCCCTGTAACTAGTTCATGGGGTGTGAGGTGGTGGTCTGAACCAGGCTGATTTCTCAATGCATATAATGCAAGGGGCAGGCAATGCAACCACCCCTTCTTCAATGTCAATTTCAGCTTTGCTATCCGTTCTTTGAGCAGACCGTTGAGTCCCTCACATATTCCGTTCACTTACGGGTGATAAGCAGAAGAAAACCTATGTTTAATGCTAGGCAATAAGCTAATCTGTTTGAATACCTCATTCACAAAATGAGGTATATTATCTGATCTCAACACCTCACATACTCCCCATCTAGAAAATACTTCTCAAACTAAAAACATTGCAGCACAAGTGGCATCAGAATATGTGCATGGACCAGCTTCAGTCCATCTCGAGAAGGGGCACACTACCACTATCATATACCTATATCCATTACAAACCTGCAGCATGTCAACATAGTCAATTTGTAAATGCTGAAAAGGTCCATTTAGTCGAGGAATTACTCCTCTGAATGTTTGCAGTGTGTGCCCAGCAGTAAACCTTTGACATATGATGCAATTTACTACATAAAAAGCAGTGTGTTCTAACAGGTTCGGTACGAACCAGTCCTCAGCAAATGTTTGCTGCAAGGCTCTCCCTAGTAACATGCGCAGGGTAGTGTAGCTGTTCTAACGCCACCCTTAATGAGGCTATAGGCTTCACCAGTTTACCAGTCCTGTCTTGTCATCACAGTGCTTCGGAAGGGGATAAAGAACACCCCCTCCGTGTCCAGGGTTATTTTCTCTTGTGGAGCTCCACTTTCAATTTTCATCAACTGTGTTCTTGATAAATGATTAAACCCTTCATTCACAACCATTATTACGACCATGTTTTCTTTCACATCAGGAGTATCAAAACGTATGCACTGTCTTGGCAATTACGGCAAGGAGCAATCTGAAAATCTTCCTCCACTATCTGAAAAGGAATCGGCATGTCTATCAGAGAATGACAAATGCATTAAGATGCTTGATAAACATTATGAAAAGTGCAGAAGCATCATCTTAGCAAGATATCACTTTGGAAAAAGGAAACAATCAAAGGATGAATCTGTAGAACAGTATATCACTGCGTTGAGAGGATTAGCAGCTTCATGCAAATTTGGATGCACGTTAAATGAGAGGCTACGAGATCAATTTATGCTTGAGTGCTTGAGTGCAGCAATGAATAAATAAGGGAAGCACTATGGACCAGAAGCAACCCCACCATTGATGAAGTCATAAGGGTAGCAAAGGAAATGGAGCATACCCACAAATATGTCAAGGAATTGGAGAAAAGGATTGAACAAGATGAGAAGAAACCAGAAGAAGAACAAGTTATGAAAATATCTACTGTAAAGATGAAAAAATATGATAACAAGAGGCAGAAAAGGTGTTTTCGTTGTGACAGCCCCTCTCACTTTGCAAGCAGTGACAAATGCCCGGCTATCAAAGCTCTGTGCAAAAGATGCAATAGAGATATCTCACCTCATGTTGTAGAACCAAGAGCGAAAACATAGCTTGTCTAGACGAGCTGTGTGAGGACATGGAGGACTGTACTTGTCTCATTGACTTTACCTCTGATGAAGTTGTCACTGTTAAGGATGATGCCACTGATACCGGAGAACCCATGTCCACTGTCGAGGTTGAAGGGATGAAACTCGTCATGGTGATAGACTCAGGAGCGAAATACACATTGTTGCCCTAACATATTTTTGACAATACACTACAAGGGACAGTTTCTCTTAATGTAGTCGACATATGACCAGTTGCCTATGGGGGAAAGCGAATTGATTTAGAGGTATGCTTCGGGCTGTTATGAAATTCAAGGACAGGTTAGCTAAAGGCAATGTATATCTCTCTAAGAAAGAGAGCAATCCACTGCTAAACTGGTCACACCAAAAAAGTCTTAAGATACAGCTGGATCCCAATGCTGAAGAAAGTGTGTATGCCATATATAGTAGTAATGAATTGTCACATCATGCTGTATTTCAAGATGAATTAGGTACTCTCAAAGGATTCATGCACAAAACTAGAATAAAGCCAGATTCTATTCCAGTTGTAGAAGTTTACCATTAGCCACTAGGGATGCAGTAAAAGAAGAACTGCTAGCCATGGAAAAACAGGATATGATATGATATGATATAGCATTTATAATGTGCCTATTCACAAGTGTTTCAAGGCGCGACGAGGCAAGGGAGGGGGAACAGAGGGAAGACAGACAGCGATCCTACTAGGCCAAGTGTCATTCAGATCGCACAAGTGCATGGGAAGGTGGAATGGGAAAGTGCGGGGGGAAGGTGGAGGGGACAGTGCAGTACATGGGATAATAGAATAAATAACAATATTTACAAGTAAGGCCAGCAAGTGGCAAGTTCAAGGGTAAGTGCAGGCATCAGGTGTCAAGTGCTGGTAGTGGGACTGTAGGGATACAGAAAACAGTCCCCACATGTGGGGGGTTGCCAGGAGGGAAGTGCAGGTGTTCAACTGGTGAAGGGGGACCTAGGCCTGAGATTAGAGGGTGGCCAGGTAACCAGTGCAGTGTCAATTTCAGCCAGGAAGTCAGCAGGGGAGAGGAGGAGAAAAAGCAGAAGCAAAGAGAAAGGTTTTGAGGTGATTCTGGAACCAGAGATGATTCTCCTCAAGTTTCAGGGAGGCAGCAAGGCTGTTCCAGAGGGAATCCCCAGCTGGAGAAAGAGATCTACCCCCAACTCATTGCTTGGAGAAGCGACTTACCCTGAGGTAGTTGGAGGCGGATGAACGAAGAGCTCGAGAAGGAAGATATTTAGGAAGAGAGAGTTGAACGTATTGAGGTCCCAAGCCCCAGAAGGCCTTGTGGACAATGCAGAGGGTTTTGTACTCACAGCCACTGGGAGCCAGTGCAGAGATTTCTGTCCTGGAGAGATACAATCCCTGGGCTTGAGGCCAAGGACAAGTCTTGCAGTCCTGTTCTGGATGAGTTGCAGATGGCGGAGAGTAGAAGCAGGCAGATTTAGAAAGAGGCTGTTGCAGTAGTCCAGCCTAAAGGGAACCAGAGCTCTGGAGACAGTGAGATTCTGGGGGAAGGAGAGAAAAGGAAGAATACCTCTGAGGAGGTGCATCTGGTAGTGTGACTTCTTAGAGACCATGGAGATGTAAGGAGAGAAGGAGAGCGGGGAGTCGAAGATGATCCCAAGGTTTTTAGCCTCACAGGTGGGAGCAGGAAGAGGGCCGAGCGAGGTCAGCCAGAGAGTGACAGGAAAGGAGGGTATGCCGATGAGGAGAATCTTGGTCTTACTGGCATTAAGGCAGAGATCATTGGCAGCACACCACTCCTGGATGGCGGACAGACAGTCAGAGATGAGAGAGAGAGAAGAGGTGGCTGAGGGTAGTCTGAAAAAGAGCTGAGTGTCATCCGCATAGCACTGGAAGTTGGGGTAGAGCGCGGCAATGCAGTGGGCAAGAAGTGCCAGGTATTGGTTGAACAGACAGGGCGATAAATTAGACCCCTGGGGAACACCACATATAGGGTCAGAGGAGAGGAAGGACCCAAGTTGGACCTGGGAGGGTCAATCAGAGAGGAAAGAAGTCAGCCGTGCTAGGGCCTGACCAGTGATACCCAGGTTATCACGGAGACACTTGAGCAGGATGGCATGGTTGACTGTGTCAAAGGCAGAAGAGGGATCAAGTTAGATGAGGACACAGGGGGTGTTGGAATTGAGGTTGTTGAGCAGGTCTTCACGGATGTTCAGGAGAGCAGTTTCCATGCTTCTGGCAGCTCTGAAGCCAGTCTGATGATCATGGAGACAACCAACAGATTCAGCATGAAGATTGAGCTGGGAGATTGCCAGCTTTTCTAAGAGTTTGCCCAGGAAAGGAGTGATGGAGATTGGGTGATAGTCGGGCAGGAAGGGTCGGCAGAAGGTTTCTTAAGAAGAGGGTGCACAAGAGACTGCTTCAGGGGGGAAGGGAAGACTCCAGTGGTGAAGGAGTGGTTACAGAAGTCGGCCAGGGCAGGAGCCAGGGAGTCAATGTGGTCCTTGAAGGAACAGGGATGAATCTGTTTTGACAAGTCTTTTATAGATCGGACTTGTCTAGAAACCTTGTCTGGGGAGAACAGGGGAAGTCAGAGAAGCGGGGAGCAGAGGTGGCCGAAGAAGGGCCAGAGGAAGAGCAGGGAGTAGAGGGAGGAAGGGGAGAGGAGGAGAGAGAGGACAGGATGTCCTGAGTTTTAGAGATGAAATGAGAAGCCAGTGCCATGCAGAGGGCCTGGGAAGGGACAGGAGAGGTAGAGACCGTGGCAGGATTGGCCAGTTCCTTGCAGATTTTAAAGATTTCATCTGAGTTGTTAGATGCCGCAGAGACACAGGCTTGGATGTGAGCTCTCTTCTTGGTGAGGACAGAGAGCCGGTATTGCCTTTGGAGCAGGCGGCAGGCCAGTTTGTCAGAGAATGTACATGAAGAACGCCATTTCCTCTCAGCCATCATGCACTTGCGTTTAAGGGTGACGAGGTCTGAGTCGTACCAGGAGTTGCACTTGGCTTTGTGCTTCAGGCGGATCCCCATGACAGGGGCAAGAACATCACGAGTATCAGATATAGCAGAGTGGAGCATGGAGAGGGCTGTGTCAGGGTGTGAGTCAGCCAAAGGAGGAGGGGAGGGGAGAAAGTGGTGGCAAAGGCCTCAATTGACATGTACCTCATGGGTCGGATGACTGAGAAGGTGGGTGGCAGTGATGGAGTTGGCTTGGCCTGAGGGGTAGAGAGGGTGAGCTGGGAGGAAAGGAGAAAGTGATCACTCCAGGAGAGAGGAGTGGTGAGAGGGATAGAAAGGTGAAGGTCTGAGGAGATCAGAACATCCAGATTATGCCCTGCAGAGTGAGTCGGACCAGAGGGGAGAATAGAGAGTGAGAGAGAGTTGCAAAAGTCACAAAAGAGTCCAGAGGAAGGACAGGAAGCATCCAGGTGGATGTTGAAGTCTCCAAGAAGGAGTAGTTGAGTGGTCGAGACCAGGAGGGCAGAGGAGAGGTCCGCCGACTCAGAGCGGAAGGAGGAGATCTGACCGGGTGGCCGGTAGATAGTAGCCGCAGTAAGGGAATGGCTAGGAGAGAGAGCCTGCAGACGAGGCATTTGAAAGAGGAGTAGGCCTGCGTAGGAATGACAGAGGTATGAATCCACTCAGGGAAGATCAGGGTTACACCCCCTTCGGATCGGTTAGACCTGGGAATGGACAGGATTTTGTAGCTGTCATGGAGGAGAGTGTCAAAGCTTGTGAGAGAGCTGGCCGTGAACCATCTCTGTGAGACGGAGGACATCGAGGTCAAGTTCCTCCAGAAGGCGGCAGATGTCAGAGGAGTGTTTGACAGCTGAGCGAGAGTTAAGAGTGGCAATATGGAGAAGGTTGCCATCCTTGAAAGACTTCCAGGGAAGGGTACAAATCAGAGGTACGCCGTGCAGAGGTGTAGAAGAAGCTCGATGGGGGCAGAAAGGGAAGGAGGAGAGGACAAGGCAGCCAAGGAGGAGGCAGCAATGGGAGATGAGGAAGCCGTAGAGGGGGGAGAGGGGACAGCAGGAGAAGAAAGGAAATTGTTGAGGCATGGGAAGCGTCTATCAAAGAGGAGAAGGTTTGCTTGAGGGCCTTGGACCAAGAGAGTATCATTCACATAAATATTAATGATGACCTTAGGGGAGTGGAAGGAGGCCAGGAGGGCCTCCCACCAGGAGGATGTTATTGAAAGAATAGAAGCAGCTGAATGGGTCTTCCCTTTAGTTATTGTACACAAGTCCAATGGTAAACTCAGGTTGTGTATTGACTTAAGATCTGTAAATTGGTGTGTAATACCAGACAGAAATCCCTTGCCCAATATTACTGAGATGTTACGGACCATTAAGGAAACCACATTTATGAGCAATTTTAAATCTGCTTATCACCAGATTGTACTTCATCCGTCTTCGAGAAATATAATAGCATTTATTACATCAGAAGGTTTGTTCCAATGCAAACGCATGTCCTTTGGTCTAATATCAGCCACTGCAGTTTTCCAACGCATCTTGTATCAACCTTTTCATTACATGGATGGTGTACTGTGCTTCCAAGGTGTTGTGTTAGTATATGAGAGAGATCATGAAGAGCATGATAAAAGATTGAGAAGTATTGCATATTTTTATGGAAGCAGATTTAACATTGAGTAAAGTCATATGTAGATTCAGTAAAACATCTATCCATTATTTGGGACACACAATATCAGAACAGGGAATTGAACCAAAAGCTGAATTAGTCAACAATATTGTGAGTTTTCCTAGTCCCTCAGACAAAGAGAAAATAGTATATTTCCTAGGTATGGTGGAATACTATTCCAAATTTGTGCCAGGTCTAGCAAGCAAATCCATTCACATGAGAAACCTTGTCAAGAAGGGGGTAAGATTCCACTGGAGTGAACAGTGTGAGGAGGAATTCCAAGAAATTAAATCAACTTTGACAAAAGCTCCCAGGAATTTTGACTCTAGAAGAAGCACCATAATAACCACTGACACCAGCAACCATGGGTTAGGTACAACCTTATCAGAAAAGGGTGAGAGAGAAGAATACATGGTTGCGTTTGTCTCTAGGGTTTTAAGAACCGCAGGGAAGAATTAGTCTACGATAGAGAACAAATTATTGGCCATCAAATGGGCAATAGAGAAATTGCAACCTTACCTTTGGGGTGTAAAGTTTACCTTTAGATCTGGCCATAAACCTTTGAAAGAGATTCTCACAACAAAAGGATTAGATAAAGTGTCATCTAGAATCCGCAAGTGGGTAGCCAGTTTACACGATTACAACTGGGAAATTGAATATCTGCCAGAGGTTAAGAATAAGGCAGCAGACTGTCTGTCCAGACTAACTAATGTAGTGGAGGATGGAGTTGACGATGAGGACAAAGATGAACAAATTATGAGTATAAATCAAGCAGTAGTGACAGAGAATGAATGGCATGAGGCCATGTTAGTAGATTCTGTTCTAATTGGTGTCAAAGAAAAGTTAGAATGTGGGAAGAAAAGCACTGAAATTAGGAGAGGGATCCCATTAAGAATGTTTTTGATGAACTCCTGATAAAATATGGAATGATTTTGAGGGGTGATAAAATACTCCCTCCAACAGTAGTAAGGAAAATGATTCTTGAAGTTGCACATTAAGGTCACTAGGGAATGACCAAAACAAAGCAATTGGTTAGGCACGATTACTGGTGCTCAGGAATGGACTTGCAGACAGAAAGAGGGAGTGTGCCATATGTGAGAATACAGCCAAAGGTTGTGTCACCAGAGTGGAACCTATGACCCTTATGCCTATTCCATCTGACCCCTGGGAAAGAATAGGACAGGACACAGTAGGACCAGTGAGGTCTCAAGGGATATGTACATATGGTATAGTTTTGGTTGACATGCTTTCTCATTGGGTGGAACTGTTATGGGTTCAAAATGTGCATGCCAAGGATGCAATTACATTTCTTGATAGAGTTTTTAAGAGGAAGGACATCCCACCTTCATCATAACTGACAATGGTGTACAATTTGTTGCAAATGAAATGAACAAATATTTTAAAGTGAATGGGATTGAACCTAAAACCAGTGCCATCTATCACCCAAACACCAATGGAATAGTTGAAAGATTTAATCGAGTTATCAAAGACAGTATAAGAATCGCTTTTTCGGAAGGAGGTGATTGGGAAAAGGCTGCAGAAGCTACTGTAGTAGCTTACAGATTCACCTGTCATGTGACAACGGGTATATCTCCATTCGAAATATTAAGGAGAAGGAAACCTAACACAAGAGTTTGCCCAGGGTGGTTGGGTAGAACATGTCAGAAAAATATTGATATGGATTCCGTCAAAGAGACAATAGATAGATGAGCAACAAATCCAATTTTGACATAAGGAAAGCGACCAACCAATGCATAGTCAAAGAAGGAGATTGGGTGCGTACAAGATTTCCCAGCAATAAGGTAGAAGGAGGTTTAAAGTGGTCACAACCCGTGGAGGTTAATAAAAGATTACATAGTGAGGTGAAAGTGTCAGATGGACGACGGTGGATTTTTAATTGAGTGTGCAGAGTCATGTGGCAATCTAGAGAATTGCAGGAGAGAGGAGAAGAGTCTGGTTGAGTTATGCTCAAGCAGACTTGTAAAACTCATAGAAGGGAACTTCCCATTAGGAACTGTGGGAGACCATCCTATTTGAAAGATTATGTTGAATAATCCCACTGTTAAAATGGTGTAGCTCTACTCTTGCACCTCAGACCTCATGCATACATGTGCATGTTTTATTTTCAGATGTCATCTGTGATGTAGTAATGTTGCATCGCATTTCTCATGTTCTTTTACATGCACCCCCAATGTTTTCCTTCCCATGTTTTGCAGTTATTTCTTTTTGTACAGTGAGTTCCTTAGAGAGTGTTTACTTCTAGTTCTTAATTTTACAATATTGTTTGTTATCTACATTATATGTCTTATCAAGTCACCCAGATCGTGTACTACTATATAATTGTGTTTTGCTTTGTGGAGAAAAGGGAGATGTGTTGCATTCCTCTTTGGTGGAATGCATACATGGGACTTAGAGTGAACCTAGAATGAGAATGTGGAGAATGTGGGCAAGTACGTGTAAACTCCGGAGTTCCTGGTCAGTTAGAAGGAGCCTTTGACAAGACCGGTGGGGTGTATAAGTGATCCTGCATTATCACAACAAAGAAGTTATAATCCTTACCAGTGTGTAGAGGATCATTTCAATTAGTCATGTTTATGTGAATGCTAAAAGTACACTCCTTCCAGTCATCAAAAATGGAAAGGAGACACATGAATTCCAAAATGATGCACAGAGCCATGAAATAAGCTGTTCTGGGACACCCCATGGACCAACCTCTCCCCCCTCCTCCCTCCAACTTAAAGAGGTATGCTCCAATTACAGCAAGAACAGTTCTGGAAAGGTGCCAGTGGTTGTGAAAATGTAGTGCCATTATAAATAGAGAAACATAAAACCTCTCAAGCAGCCACTGGGAAGGAGGGGGCGAGGGAGAGTGTGCGCAGCAAGGCGGCTTTCAGCCCTCAGACACACGCCACACTGATAGGCGCCCAGAGACTGCACTGGAACGCAGAGACGAGACACAGAGAGTGAGAGAGAACAGAGCGAACCTCGCAGCGAGAGAGCACGAGAGAGGGGTCGCTGCGCCACTTGCAGTAGCAATCATTTTATGTCTCAGTCTTTTACACACCACTCTCTTCTTGTTGTAGTTACATAATTGTATGCGTGCATGCGATTGTGTAAGTGTACGCGAGTGAATGAGAGCGTTTGTTGTATTTGTCCCTGCGAGTGAATGGAGAAATAAACGTATGTATGAATGCATGTTTGAATGATAGGAATGAATGAATGAATGCGTGTATGCGTGTGTCCTGGGGAGCGGGCCTGCCTCTATGCACAGCGAATGGAAGGATTCGGAGGGAGTGTGAGGCTGCAATGTCATGTTCTGGCACACACCCTCACCCTCGCAGTGAGGGTGTGTGTGTGTGTGAGGGGGTATGTGTAGAGATATCGCGAGAATACCCTACTCTCGCGAGATCTCGCGTAGGCGGCCAGGACCGCCCCCGCGCGCTTTGCGCGCATTACGGGAGCACCAGAGGACGCGGCAAGACGCGTCCTGCCGGCTCCTCCGAGATCTGGGCCTGGGGCCTTTACTAACTTTGGACACTCCTGTCTCCCAGCCCAGGAACTGCTATTAGGCAACACTGCTTAGCCCCAGGCCTTGAGATGCTTATATGTTGATGGCAGTTTGTTAAGTGTTGAATAAAGCCATCCTGCCAGTCATCACGCCTCCTGTCATCTGTACTAGATTATACAACATAATTTGGCGACGAGGATCACCACTACAACCCACGTGGAAACATGCAAGGAGCGACGCCGCCACCCCCCTTCCTGCAAACTCCAGGTAAACCGGCAATTCCGTGGCCGCAATGGCAACCCCTGTTCACGACGTATGTAGAGGCTCTAGGAGGGGCAGGATTTTCAGCGGCACGGCGCAGGGCTATGTTACTTAATGCCTTGGGAGTGGAAGGACAGCGGGTGTTTGAGAGTCTCACCCCGATCCCGGTGGCTGGCGACAACGATGACGTCTTTAAGGAGGCGGTTAGGAGAATAGTGAAGAGATTTGCCAGTAAAGAGAACACGGTGTTGCATAGAATACGCTTTTACACTCGCAGACAAGAAATATCCGAACCGGTCGACGATTACGTCACCAAGCTTCGAGAACTGGCGGCGCTGTGCAATTTTGGCAACAATGCAGAAAGCCTCATCTGTGACATGTTGACAGTCCACACCAACAGCAGAAAAGTTCAAGATAAATTCATCATGGAGAAAGAATTGCAACTGGAGAAGGCGATCGAAATTGCCAGGGCGGTTGAAGAAACCGCGGGAAGACGAAAAGAACTCACGGGAACCCAGGGTTCTGCGGAAATCCAAGCCGTCACATTTCACTCAAAGAAAGAAAGATATACACCGGACACAAGAGAAGGGAGAGGAGGTAAGAAAGAACCTCTGAAATGCCACAGGTGCACCAGCACGAAACACCTGGCATTCGATAGGGAGTGCCCAGCTAGAGATAAGGAGTGCTCAATCTGCAAACGCATTGGCCATTTTTCGGTGGTATGTCGGTGGAGAAACAAGAAGGTCACCAGTGTTAACACCGATCACACTAGGGAGCAAGAATCGTCCTCAGAAGATGAGGGGAGACCCACAGTCATCATGGTAAACAGCACAAGGGCAAGAAGAGAAAAGCCCCATTGCACGATCAAAATTGATGGTTGCGAAACAAGAGTGATGGCGGACTCTGGATCGGATCTCACCATAATACCTCTACGAACATACAAGGAAATGGTCGGAAAAGAAAAGGTCCAAGTTCTCACCACACGCCACAAACCCACAGTATTTGGAGGGGCGTCAGTTGAACTGCTGGGATATATCAAAGGGAAGGTGGAGTTTAAAGGAAGAGAAACCACCACCAGAATTTATTTCAGCCACGAAGGCCCAGCAGTGCTGGGATGGGACGACCAAGACAAGCTCAAAATCAAGTTGGACCCCAGCACAGAAGACCAGGTACTGTCTGTCTGCGCGAGGGATGGGCCCATAGTCAAGAGTGACTACCCAAAACTTTTCTCGGAGGAGCCGGGTCACATAAAGGGCTTTGTCCATAGAATAATGCTAAAAAAAAATGCCGTCCCGGTCAAACATCGCGTGCGGCCAGTGCCAGCAACCGCAAGAGACACGCTCAGGGATCAGTTGGACAAAATGAGAGCGGAGGGGGTCATTGAAGAAGTTGAAGCGTCAGAATGGCTGAGCCCAGTAGTGCTGATAAAGAAACCGAACTCGCATGAATTAAGGGTGTGCATAGACCTTCGCAGCTTAAACTTAGAAGTCATCACCGACAACTACCCGCTACCGAGCATAAATGAACTCATTTTGTTGATGAAGGAAGCCAAGATTTTCTCAAAACTGGATATGAGAAACGCATACCACCAAATACAATTGCATGAAGAGTCTAAACCCCTCACAGCGTTCATCACACCATTTGGCACCTATCAGTTCACCAAGATGCCATTCGGGTTATCGTCGGCAGCATCAGCGTTTCAACGCATGATGGATGTGTTGTTACGTAAGGTCAAAAATGTTGCATATTTCCAGGACGATATCCTTGTGTATGCAGGGGATGAACAAACGCATGATGCCACATTGAAAACGGTCCTGACCAAGTTGCAGGATGCAGGGGTGAGACTACGCTATGAAAAATGTGCATTTAAAGTGAAAGAGGTCGAATACTTGGGGTACAAAATCTCTGAAAAAGGGATAAGCCCGAAACAAAATCTTATGCATGCAATCACAGAAGCACCAGAACCGACCAGCAAAGATGAAGTAAGATCATTTTTGGGACTGGCAGAGTACTACGCTAAATGTATCCCCTTGTTCTCTGAAACCTCAGCACCACTCTGTGACATACTCAAAAAGGGTTCGGTATTCTCGTGGCAAGAACCCCAGAGGAAGGCGGTTGAAAGTATAAAACGGCACATCATGGAAGCGCCGTGTTTACAGCCATTTAACCCGGAGTGGGATACGGTCATCACCACGGATGCCAGTGCATACGGACTAGGTGCAGTTCTTACGCAGAAGAAGGGGGACACGGAGCATGTGGTAGCCTTTGCCTCGAAGGCTTTATCCTCGGCAGAACAAAATTACTCCACCATAGAAAAAGAAATGTTGGCGTGTGCATGGGCAGTAGAACATTTTCGAACATATGTGTGGGGCACGAAATTCAAGTTGGTGACGGACCACAAACCCCTCATCCACATGCTCAGCCCAGGAGGTACCAAAGTGTCCACACCCAGATTGGCACGCATTGCAGCAAAACTGCAGGAGTACACGTTCGAAGTGCAGCACATATCGGGGTGGAAGAATTCGCAGGCTGACTGCATGTCTAGATTGCCCGAAGGTAAAGACAAGGCCACCACGTTTCTAAGAGGAGAATGCATAGTAGCATCGATCACTGACATAAAAGCACCTGAGTATATGGAACTCAGCGAGAAACATTGGCTGGAAGAGGACAAGAAAGATCCGGCCATGGCGAAAATCCGTCAGTGGATCAAGGAAGGGTGGCCAGGGGAAAAAATGGTGCCGGAAGGTATGAGACCCTATTGGAAGGTAGCCGAAGAGATATCGGAAACAGACGGAATTATAATGAAGACGGACCAGATAATCCCACCCATGGGCATGAGGAGCACCATCCTATGCAGAGCCCACGCTGGTCACCTGGGAAACACGATGACCCGGCGCAGAGTCCGAGAGGCCTACTGGTGGCCGTCCATGGACCAGGAGATTCGCACCATGATAGAGCGTTGTCATGAGTGCCTCAATAGTGACAAAAGACTGAAACTCAGACAGGCACCCCTAATTCCCACAGAAATACCAGAGGCGGTATGGTCAAAAGTGGGCATAGACTTTATAGGACCACTGGAAGCGATGGCACCAGAACATCGGTACGGCATAGTGCTGGTTGATTACCTATCCAAGTGGGTCGAGGCAGAGTTCGTCCCGAACATTACCACTGCGACGGTAATTGAAGTCCTCACAGAAATTTTTCAAAGAGAAGGCCTCCCCAAGGAAGTGGTAACTGACAATGGGGTGCAACTGATCTCACGGGACATGGAACAATTCCTAAGAAAGAACAATATAGGCCAAAGGAAGGCGGCCTTGTACCACCCCCAAGCAAATGGGCTTGTTGAGAGGGCCAACAGGTTCATTAAGGGAGCCATACAACTAGCCACGGCTTCGGGGATGGACCCCCTAAAAACTACCAAGGAGGCCATAGCGGCCCACAGACTCACCCCTAACGGAATAACGCAAATATCTCCGTTTCGGATGTTGAGAGGGAGGAGTGCAGCCTCCACGCTCATACCACCGTGGTTATCCAAAGTGAGAGAAGATGAAGCCGTGGATATGTCGGAAGTAGTGTGGAGAATTGAAAACAGCAAGGCACGCATGAAAACATGGAGTGACCAAAGAAGAAGAACCCGGCAAGCGTCAGACATTGGAGGGGGAGATTGGGTTAAAATAAGACTACCAAAAAAGGACCCAATCACGGGCTCTCGGTTCAGCAGACCCACCAAAGTGGTCCACAGGGGAACCAATCATGTCCGCACAGAGGACGGGCGCACATGGAATCTGGAAAGAGTAGCCTTATATCAGAAGAGACAAGAAAGAGCAAGAACCCCGGAGAGAACATCTGCCGAAGAAGGAATAGACAACGAGCGAAGGGATCCCCGGGAGCCCGGGAGAAACGACAAAGAAAGGGAAGAAACAGAGATGGAACAGGGATCACCCTTGCCGGAACCCGAACAGGAGCAGCAGGAAGATCACACTGGGAAGGGTGACCGGCCGAGAAGAGAGCACAGAAGACCGGTGAGATACACTGACTATGTTATGCAATAAACCTCCTATTTCTTTATCAAAGGGAGGTGTGTAGAGATATCGCGAGAATACCCTACTCTCGCGAGATCTCGCGTAGGCGGCCAGGACCGCCCCCGCGCGCTTCGCGCGCATTACGGGAGCACCAGAGGACGCGGCAAGACGCGTCCTGCCGGCTCCTCCGAGATCTGGGCCTGGGGCCTTTACTAACTTTGGACACTCCTGTCTCCCAGCCCAGGAACTGCTATTAGGCAACACTGCTTAGCCCAAGGCCTTGAGATGCTTATATGTTGATGGCAGTTTGTTAAGTGTTGAATAAAGCCATCCTGCCAGTCATCACGCCTCCTGTCATCTGTACTAGATTATACAACAGTATGTCAGACATACTGTTATGCCAGCACATGCCATTGCATGTTTTTATGGCCATCAAGAATAAAGCAAACATGGTTTGTGTTTGCTTTACTCTTGGTGCCCATTTTGTTATTCCATGGCAAGGCTGGACTACATCGGTGGACCAGTCTGGGTATACTTTGCCTTGTGGCACAGTAAGAAATGCATGCAGACTGGCCCCCCAAAGTAGGCCAGTCTTGCCAAGGCGGCGCAAGGCTGACAGCACCGGAAGCTAGAGAGGGCTGCAGGTAGCAAAATGAAGAATGAATGCAGAATGAATGCTGATGCGTGTGTGTGAATGTCACAGTGAATGAGGAATGAATGTGATATACATGATGAATGCTGAGGCCTGAGTTCCAATGTGAGAGTGAATCAAGAATGAATGCAGTATAAATGATGCATGCTGATGCATGTGTGTGTGTGTGTGTGTGTGAGTGAATGAATGCTGTGTAAATGATGCATGCTGATGCATGTGTGTGTGTGAATGTGAGAGTGAATGAGAATGAATGCTGTATAAATGATGAATGCTGATGCATGTGTTGTGAATGTGAGAGTGAATGAGAATGAAGTGTATAAAAGATGCATGCTGATGCATGTGTGTGTGTGTGTGAGAGAGTGAATGAGGAATGAATGCAGTATAAATGATGCATGCTGATGCATGTGTGTGTGTGTGTGTGAGAGTGAATGATGAATGAATGCAGTATAAATGATGCATGCTGATGCATGTGTGTGTGTGTGTGAGAGAGTGAATGAGGAATGAATGCAGTATAAATGATGCATGCTGATGCATGTGTGTGTGTGTGTGTGAGAGTGAATGAGGAATGAATGCAGTATACATGATGCATGCTGATGCATGTGTGTGTGTGTGAGAGAGTGAATGAGGAATGAATGCAGTATAAATGATGCATGCTGATGCATGTGTGTGTGTGTGTGAGAGAGTGAATGAGGAATGAATGTGACATACATGATGAATGCTGAGGCCTGAGTTCCAATGTGAGAGTGAATCATGAATGAATGCAGTATAAATGATGCATGCTGATGCATGTGTGTGTGTGTGTGTGTGAGAGAGAGAGAGTGAATGAGGAATGAATGCAGTATAAATGATGCATGCTGATGCATGTGTGTGTGTGTGTGTGTGTGTGTGAGAGAGAGTGAATGAGGAATGAATGTGATATACATGATGAATGCTGAGGCCTGAGTTCCAATGTGAGAGTGAATCAAAAATGAATGCAGTATAAATGATGCATGCTGATGCATGTGTGTGAGTGAATGAATGCTGTGTAAATGATGCATGCTGATGCATGTGTGTGTGTGTGTGAGAGAGAGAGTGAATGAGGAATTAATGCAGTATAAACGATGCATGCTGATGCATGGTGTGTGTGTGTGTGAGTGAATGAATGCTGTGTAAATGATGCATGTGGATGCATGTGTGTGTGTGTGTGAGAGAGAGTGAATGAGAAATGAATGCAGTATAAATGATGCATGCTGATGCATGTGTGTGTGTGTGTGTGTGTGTGTGTGAGAGAGAGAGTGAATGAGGAATGAATGCAGTATAAATGATGCATGCTGATGCATGTGTGTGTGATGTGAGAGTGAATGAAGAATGAATGCTGTATAAATGATGAATGCTGATGCATGTGTTTGAATGTGAGTGAATGAAGAATGAATGCTGTATAAATGATGCATGCTGATGCATGTGTGTGTGAGTGAATGAATGAATGCTGTGTAAATGATGCATGCTGATGCATGTGTGTGTGTGTGTGAGAGAGAGAGTGAATGAGGAATTAATGCAGTATAAACGATGCATGCTGATGCATGTGTGTGTGTGTGTGAGTGAATGAATGCTGTGTAAATGATGCATGCTGATGCATGTGTGTGTGTGTGTGAGAGAGAGTGAATGAGAAATGAATGCAGTATAAATGATGAATGCTGATGCATGTGTGTGTGTGAGAGAGAGTGAATGAGGAATGAATGCAGTATAAATGATGAATGCTGATGCATGTGTGTGTGTGTGTGAGAGAGAGCGAATGAGGAATGAATGCAGTATAAATAATGCATGCTGATGCGTGTGTGTGTGTGTGTGTGAGAGTGAATGAGGAATGAATGCAGTATAAATGATGCATGCTGATGCATGTGTGTGTGTGTGTGTGTGAGAGAGAGTGAATGAGGAATGAATGCAGTATAAATGATGAATGCTGATGCATGTGTGTGTGTGTGTGTGTGAGAGAGAGTGAATGAGGAATGAATGCATTATAAATGATGCATGCTGATGCATGTGTGTGTGTGTGAGTGAATGAATGCTGTGTAAATGATGCATGCTGATGCATGTGTGTGTGTGTGAGAGAGAGTGAATGAGGAATGAATGCAGTATACATGATGCATGCTGATGCGTGTGTGTGTGTGTGAGAGAGTGAATGAAGAATGAATGCAGTATAAATGATGAATGCTGATGCATGTGTGTGTGTGTGTGTGAGAGTGAATGAAGAATGAATGCGCTATAAATGATGAATGCTGATGCATGTGTGTGAATGTGAGAGTGAATGAAGAATGAATGCTCTATAAATGATGAATGCTGATGCATGTGTGTGAATGTGAGAGTGAATGAAGAATGAATGTTGTATAAATGATGAATGCTGATGCATGTGTGTGAATGTGAGAGTGAATGAAGAATGAATGCTGTATAAATGATGAATGCTGATGCATGTGTGTGTGTGTGTGTGTGTGTGAGAGAGAGTGAATGAGGAATGAATGCAGTATAAATGATGCATGCTGATGCATGTGTGTGTGTGTGAGAGAGAGAGTGAATGAGAATGAATGCCGTATAAATGATGAATGCTGATGCATGTGTGTGAATGTGAGAGTGAATGAAGAATGAATGCCGTATAAATGATGAATGCTGATGCATGTGTGTGAATGTGAGAGTGAATGAAGAATGAATGCCGTATAAATGATGAATGCTGATGCATGTGTGTGTGTGTGTGTGTGAGAGAGGTGAATGAGGAATGAATGCAGTATAAATGATGAATGCTGATGCATGTGTGTGTGTGTGTGTGTGGAGAGAGAGTGAATGAGGAATGAATGCTGTGTAAATGATGAATGCTGATGCATGTGTGTGTGTATGTGAGAGTGAATGAAGAATGAATGCTGTAAATGATGAATGCTGATGCATGTGTGTGAATGTGAGAGTGAATGAAGAATGAATGCTGTAAATGATGAATGCTGATGCATGTGTGTTGAATGTGAGAGTGAATGAAGAATGAATGCTGTGTAAATGATGAATGCTGATGCATGTGTGTGTGTGTGTGTGAGTAGTGAATGAAGAATGAATGCTGTGTAAATGATGAATGCTGATGCATGTGTTTGAATGTGAGAGTGAATGAAGAATGAATGCTGTGTAAATGATGAATGCTGATGCATGTGTGTGAATGTGAGAGTGAATGAAGAATGAATGCTGTGTAAATGATGAATGCTGATGCATGTGTGTGTGAGTGAGAGTGAATGAAGAATGAATGCTGTGTAAATGATGAATGCTGATGCATGTGATGTGATGTGTGTGTGTGAATG
>PGSH02014189.1:0-45933 GCA_002915635.3 Ambystoma mexicanum | reverse complement strand
CAACCGGATAGCCACTTACCACTGGACCGCGAATAAAAGGACTGCTCCTTTTAATTGAGAACTCCGCGGCTGGTTTCTTCCCTGGCAGTGCAACGGACTCCTGTTTTCCTCCACGACGAGATCCTCTCTTCCCCCGGACGAAGCACCGACTTGCACCCGCTGCCAGGAACAACTGCCCCCGCTGGAGCGTTCTCACCATTTTAAGGTACCGTGTCCGCCAGGCCTCCCTTTCTAAAGATTGCTACAAGGTAACAATAACCCCTTAACCTTCTGGACTGGGCTGGCCGCCTTGACCATCTAACTGGTCCCTTTCTTTTGGTCCAACTCTTTCTGAACCTTTTGCGAGACTTTTGGGCACTTTCAACCGTGTGACCTTGGACACATTTCGACCGGAGCCTCTTAAAGTGGGTCCGGCCTTTTTAACTTTGACTGTACGGTTTTAACCTGCCTTCTTCTCCTACTGTGTTCTCCGAAAGTGTTGGGATCTGTTGCTATCTTTGCTCTGCCTTTCTCTCCCTCTTAAACCGATTGATTAGAGTGCCATCTTCGTTAAGCGCTCACCGCTGTCTGAAAATAAGTGTTGCTTTACTTAAGACTTGTCTAATAATCGTTGAAGGGAGTGTATATCTTTTAGTGACCGTGTTTTTGAACTGCTTGATATTAGTGCCAGTGTGTTTAACTAGATGTGTTTTTAAATAAATAATTATATCTCTTTTACACCAAGCTCTGGTCAGTGTTTGCTTGTTCTACTGTGTTCTATTGACCTATTGTGAATACTCTGTATACTGCCTAACTCTTCTTGAGGGAAGTCTGACTGCTCAGCCACAGCTACCAGGTAAATCTGGGGGGTGCAGACTGCTACCAATTGGGTTTACTGCCAACCACCTGTAGTCTTAAATCTTTTGCAGTGGTCCCAGAGGGAACTGCACAGGTTTCTGCCTAACACGCAACAACACCATTTTTTTCCTCCATCCCAAAAAGAAGAAGGCGACAACGGTGGCGCAACCCGAGGTTTTGATTCCTTATGCCAGCTGTCCAGATCACATCGTTGGCAAACCAGAAATGGTCAGCTCGCAGAAAAATATTCTTCTAATCAGTCCTCTGATAAGACCTAGACAACAACAGTCAGTTTTGAGATGAGATAGACTACACCAAAAGCAAATACCGATCATACTGTCAACCCTGTGAATATTCCCTTGGTTGCCACACCTACGTTGCCAAAATAGCTTCCCCTGCCTTTTTTGATGTGCCTGGGGACATGAAATGTATTCTTCGGATGGTCTAGTGACCCCATAGTGAATGATGACTCCAGGATAAATAGATCTTACCTAATGAATGTGTTCCATCAAATTCCATTACTACACAGCTTAATCACCAAAGATGTGGATTGGGTTAAATTATCCAATCATAATAGCAACTGTATGCTTTGTAGATTGCAAACGCAAATTATCACAAAATTAATTTGGGACCACTGGGCTGACCTCGAAATGTAAGGCCTGCAACTCTTGGTTTTTCCATCAATGGATGAAGCGTGGGCTTTTCTTGAATTTGTTACACCGGTGCTTCTAGAGCATGGGCCTGTTGGCCCTGCTGCCCTCTCGACACCTGATAGTAACAACGCAATACTAACCCAGCTCGCTACATTTACCAATGTTCTTAAAGGCTTAACCTGGCTCGAACCCTTTATTAAAGCTGCCTCTAACAGTAAGTAGGTACCAAAGCCCTCATAACTTATAGACCTCTCCATCTGTTCATGGAATTGTTGTGGACTAAAGAACTTTCTTTCTTGTTATAAACTGCCAGTGCAGTCGGAACTTCCCTCAATCTTCTTTCTCCAACAAACTATGTCCACGGCAGATTTCCATTATGATCGTTACTCTTCCTTCTGTTCCCATGCAACGCGGGCCGCCATAGGTCATCTGAGTGGTGGACTAGCAATCTTGATTAAGAACACTCTTAGATTTACGGCAAAACATATTCACTCATCTGATTTTTTTCTTATCATTGAACTTAATCTTGAGGGACACTCCTCTATCAATATCCTGCTAGTGTCCCTCTATTGGAATCCCCTGAGATCATTTATAGATAGCATTCTTTTTACCCTAAAAATAGTTCTTGTAAATGCCATCCTACAGCATACGGACTATGAAATCATAATAGGTGGGGATTTTAATTCCTCCCTAGGAAAGGACGATCCTCTCCATTCTAGGAACGTCTTGTCCCCTTATGCAAATCAAGCTGCATCACGGGAGAAAATATGGGTGCAACTTTTGTAAGATAGAGACACTTTCATTGTCCCTCTCGCTGAGCACTGTCCCAAGGTGTCATGGCAGAGAGGGCCTGCTCGATCCCACATTGACTATATTGCTGCCTCAAGTTTCTTGGTGGCACACTTCGACCCAGTAAATATGCTCAATCCTGGTCTAGGCGCCACAGGATTTTAAGTACCTATCTGCACCTTACGTGTAAGATTTTTCCTACCTGTCCGCCGAGGTTGTTGGCTCAGAATGACAGATATGCACTCTCTGTCCATTGGAATCCTTCAGTTTGCAGGAAACTGGTATCCTGGGTGAACTGTGGCCTATGGGTTGTTCCAGAGGTTGTGCTATCTGCATTTTACTAAGAAAAAGTTACATCAAGGAATTTAGCGATGATTCATTCGCATTTGCTCACTCTTTCGGAGTTACCTCCTATGTCAGTTGGTGGGACTCATGCCAACAAATACTCTGCAGACATTGCCCAACTTAAACGATTAAAGAATCGGGAACTCAGAGGTGCAGCTTGCTCTGCAAAATCCCCTGTATGCTATCTTTTGTCTAAAAAAACTCATATCGTAATACAAAATCAATTTGAAAAAAAATATGATTTACGAGTCATCTGGCTGATAATCAAAATATGGTCCAGCTCCTATGTAAACATAACATCAGAGACATGTGGGTGATTCTGAGAAATCCATTGACTGCTTTGTCCCCCCGCCTGGTCGCTGGGATTAATGGCGACACTTGGTATAAATATTTCAAAAGCATATACACACTGCCTGCCCAGCATGTTACATATGATATGGTAACTATAAGTCATACTATTCCATTACAATGCACATGGGGTCTCGAAGACCTAATCTGGGCCATTTCTAAACTAACATTTTCGAAATCAGCTGGTCCTGACGGTTTACCCCCATGTGTCATCAAGGACGACCCCATTTTCTCAGCGAAATTTCTACTTACTCGTTTTAGGTCTATCTATCAATGCAGAATTATTCTGCCCTGGTGGCTTACTGCAATTATCATTCCGGTCCACAAAAAGGGTCCATTGAACGATCTGGCCAATTTTAAGCCTATAGCTCTAATTGATGTTGCAGCAAAAATCTTTGCTCTCCTCATACTTAATGAGCTGGAAGCCTTCATTGCAAAGAAGCAAATTCTTTCGAGATCCCAGGTGGGGTTTCGAAAAGCAATGGGAACGCAACTTACTGCAACCATACTAGCACACCTATTAGTCTTGTCCCATCTTCCATCTAATGGTCCTATTTATATGGCTTCATTGGACCTATCTTCGACATTTGATAGCATTATCAGAAACCGTCTATGGAAAAAATGCTGTCTTATGGAATCCCCTCCGCTCAAGTGGCACTTATCGCCCTTTTGCACAAAAACACCTCCTATAGGGTGCGTATCAATCTTTCCGGCGTACTCTCAGATAACATCCCGACGGAGATCGGCGTCAAGCAAGGTTGTAACCTTGCTGCAGTGCTTTCTAACCTCTTTTTCGCCGACACAGATACATTATGGAATGTCTTGGATATTTTTCCAGTAAAATTGGGCGGTCTTCTTTTGAATTGGCTCGTCTTTGCTGACGACGTGATTCTTCTGGATCGCACACCATTTGGCCTCATATTGTTTGTTAAACAATCTTACTATAAATTCTGCAAAATCTAACATCCTAGTGTTCACTGCAAAGAGAAAAAACTGCACATTGATTCAAACCCTATACCGGTTGCTACCGATATGACCTATTTGGGTTATCACTTATCTAACACAAACTCTGTTGCCAAATGGCAATTTCTTTTGAGTACTAAAGTATTGCATCTGATCGCCCAGATGAAAATAATTTACCATTGGCACTGCAAATGTTCTCTTCAACCGCTTCTCAAGTTTTACCTTCTAAAGGCTGAAGGCATAATTTTATAAGGCTTAGACCTCTGTCTGTTGTAAACAGGCCCCATTCTAAATAAAACACAGGGGAACATATGGAAAGCTGTCCTTGGCATATCAAGGTATTTACCAAATCCCATCTTGATTCATGAGTTGGGATTATATCCCTTGGCTGCCAAATTTGCCTGTAGAATGATAAACAACTTCACCAAAATGTTGTTTCGGACTACATATTTGTTGTATGAAGATCTACACGAAATGCTGGTTAAGTCCTATCCTAGCTCGCTGGTACAATTTCAAACTTGCATGAACAGCGTTCTCCATTCACTCAATATGTCGCAACAGGATCTCGTCGAGCGCCCAGCTGCAGTTAAAAAGAGGTTTTTTTTAAATGCATGGGTGTCCAACTCTGATGCTATAGCGGGTTACTCCTCTTTTAAAGAATATGCCAACTTTAGACATTCACAAAATCAAAGTAGATCCTATATCACATGCTTTTACTTGTAACAAAGTGAGAAAAGCCTATATGAGGTTTCGATTGGACCTGATACATACAGGTCATCGAACCATTAAGTGGAATAAGAATCCAGTTGCCTCCACTGAAGAAACTTGTCGGTTTTGTGCTGGGCCGATACTAGTGAAATACTGAAACACCTTTGTCTGTTCTGTCCATACTTTGAGCAGCAAAGGCTGCTATGTTTAGGCACTTATATAAATGACACTTTAACATCATCACGAAATCTTACTTGGTCGAGATGTATGTGGGACACACTAATGCGATCATATTCGCCACAGTCCATTTGGTATCCTTTATCGAACAAACACTTAGGGAGAAGAATGTAAGGCTTTATCAATTGCATGACCTGATACATTAAGGGATACCAATACTGTGAGTTTGGTTACGAGTTTGACTGCATTGCTGTGATTTATCTTGCAGTTGAACCTTGCTACGTTTGTAGTATGAGGACGTGCCTTCTCGTCACCTTCCACATTCATGTGTAATTTGTAGGAGAAGGCAAACACATTGGGTCGATCTACACAGCAATTATAGTAGAATGTTTGGCATCACAGCACTAATGTGATCAGAGCTTTGTTGCCTTCAGATTTGAGCAAACATATTAATTACCGTTGAATGTGTAAGAACTATCTCAAACAAATGTAGCCTAGGTATGTTGTACTTTCTTCCTTTTCTTTTTTCCCTTTTCCTTCCCTTTCTTCCCTTTTTCTGCTTTTTCCTTTGAGAAGGTAGTTGCCTTGTTAGGATTATGTGGGAATTTTAATGACAGGACGTTATCCTGCGTTTTTTAATGAGGATAGATTGTTTTGTTTGATTAGGGCGACCAATCATTTTTAGCTTTCATTTTTCTATTTGTAGATTGGTTGTTATCTATTTCTTTTCCTTTTTGTTGTAAAGTATTGTTTTGCTGGATCCTGTGTAGAGATTATTTGTGCAATAATACCTGTTTTTATTTTGATTTATTCTTTACTATTACAATGTTGTGAAGTTTTTGTGATGTAATAATGTGTAAAGGTGCTTGTGCATCAAAAACAAATACAAAAAATATTTTTAAAAAAGAAGGGGAGAGTGGAAGTTGAATCTTGAACTTTTAGTCAAAGTGGTCCTGCGGAGGTCTGTAAAGAAAGCCACGCCGATTCAAAAGTCTTTGACACCCGGAAGTGGTCTGAGCCCGGCTGAGGGAGATCCGAAGTGAAATAAGCTTGGGGAAGAGATCCCGTTTGAAAGTTATGTTGAACTTTGTGCTGAAGAGGTCTGAGCCCGACAGAGGGGGACCTATATGAACTTTGTGTTGAAATATTATTTGAAGGGCTGAAAGAGAGACTTAAATGTGGAAGGCCATGCGGGCCTCGATCCACGTTTTGGAACTGTTTATTGTACTGAGAACCCGAGCCACAGTGTGTCATCCTGCCTACAAGGACCACCTTACTCCGTGAGGTCTAACGTGGGGAGGAGGGCTGAATCAGCCACCTCTATTAATTCAAATACTGATTTTTCCTTTCCATACATTTATCCTTTACAAACTATTTGTACAAGAGATAGGGCAGGGATTATGTTTTGATAGCATAGGCCCTTTTGATTTGACGGACTCCAATAGGACTATTTTGTTTATCGTTTGATGGTCGAGACTACTCCCATCTTAGTTATAGGGCGGAGTAGGAGTTCTCCAACCCCAGAAACTTCAATAAAGGATTTACAAATTGTACCTAATGTGTCCATGTCATAATTGTGAAACCTGGCTTCCCATACACCTTCATTGTAGAATTGTTACATGACTTTCAAATAACAGTTGATTTCCCACCCCGGTCTATCTCGGGTTGACTGCAGGTTGCTGTCATTTGACTCCCCTTTCCCGCTTACTCCTGCAGCCAAGGGATCTATTGATTTATGGTAACACCAGTCATCATCATGGGTTGTTAGGTTTTGGCTTCACCACTCTTCTCGTCAGGTCTACAAGGTGTTAAGCTCTACTACCCCCGATAACCAGGATGTGTCTGAGTCCTGACTGCACTGGTCTCTCTTTTCGACCCACACAGCCCTCTCTCCTTCATCCAGCTCTCTGGGCTTAGCCAATGCTGAATCCTATCTCTGGACCTTGCTCTCCATGACCTTCAAATTCCTTTCTCTTCCTCTTTCCTCTGCCTCGGAGGACCTCCAGCCTCCTCTCTGTCTTGTTATTCTCCACCCTCATCCTTAAGCACCTCTGCCATCCCTCCAGCACCTTCCAACTTCCTCAAACATCTTCATCTTCCTCCTGCTTTTCCCCCTCTTTCCTTCAATATAATTCTGAGGTTCCTCCGTCACTCCTTCACCCTGTCTCTCTTCTCAAACTTCTGCACTGCCACTATGTATCTAAATGACCACATTCTGTGTTTCTCTTGGCCCCTTTCATATTCCAGCTTCTTTTGTGATTGAAATAAGGAAGGCTTCAACCATGGCACCTTTGCCCGCTTATTGGTTTTGGTGAAGATTTGGTGTGGTAATCTAAACGCATCCTAGAACTCATGTGTGGATCCTATTATTTAACCTACTTATGGGTTGTCATTAGCTCCATGGGCTGAGCAAGAAATGCAAGGTACTGTATCCCCAAATCAAGCAGCTGTGGCATGACAGCCACCCGATTCCTACACGTTAACTTCAGCTAGCTGAGGTGTTCTCTACTCTCCTCAAAGGTGTGGAAGCGCTCTGCACCGTGTACGTAAACAGCAATGGCGCACGCGCACTTGCAGCAGCAGCACAAGCCCATTCCCTAGCGGCACAACAGCTGCATCCCCAAAACCCACTAACAACAGTGTACAAATGCAGTGACAGTCCAAAGTAGAGCGGCCCAAGACTGACAAGCAAGTAGTGCTTCTGTGTCTGCAGCTTGTGAGGGGTCAGTAACGTGAGTCTCACGACTGTATTGAGTTTCTCAGGATTTGCCATTTTATTACACACAAAATTATAACTTTAACTATGAATTAATAACTAAACATACTCTACCAAGGGCTTCTATGGGAAAACATCCTAACATTCACAACACTAACCCACACACTAAACAACAAACATTGAAAAAACATAAATACAATATAAATAAAAAGTTACCAAACACCCAGCGTCTTGGATGACTTCTCGTGGTCCTGGGCAGATCCTGCTCCCCCAGGATGTCCCAAATTACATTTTCTCCAAGGAACAAAACATCTTCTCCAAAGCTTTGTACAGTTACAAAGAAACAAAAGGTTCACACAAATAAAATCCACTGGTCAAAATCTCTTCTTTGTTTGGTGAAAGCCTTCTTTCTTTACAGTGCCACAAATACATAACAGCACCAATGACGTTTCCTGGATGACTTCCTTCCAGGAAAGAATAGACGAAGTTGACAAAAGTACCTCTTCGCTTTGACAACAACTTTCCTCCTTTCAACTTCTGCTTTGTCTTATGTACAGTTTGTCAGGATGTTCTCGCGTGAGATTTGCTCCTCTCAGCAACTTCCCTCTGCGATACAACTGTGAGAGCAGGTTCCTTTGCCCCACAGTTAGCTTCAACATTTCTGAAAAATACTGACAGCCACAGCCATGCTACTGCTACTACAACTTCTATTGCTCTGTAATTTGCTGCTACAACGGCAGGTTGGCAAAGCACTTCTTCTTTCTATACCATAAGAAAATTTGGCACACGTGACTGAGTTTCAGTATTGAACTGCCACTTCAAAGAGACACGCGTTCCCACCTTTCGATCAGCACTGAGCCTCCAAGGTATCAGGAAACATTGGGCCTTATTACAAGTGTGGCGGTACAGAATTATGGGTGCAGGTCGCACCGTACAGGCACCGATTTCCGGACTGACACACTACAATCCTGCAGGTGTGGGCTATTGCTCCCGGGAAGGTTAGAACTGCCGGGCGCAACGGCACTCGTCCGCAGGGTTTTCACTGAAGCACCGGCACCGTTAGCAATGGTGCTGGTGCTTCCGTCTCCCCACTCCCATGGATTCCATGGGAGTGGGGATTAACATTTACCGGCGCCTGACCACCCGATCTGCCGGGACATGTAATGTCCCGTGGCATCGGGAAGTCAGGTGCTGGTAAAGTGTTACGAGTCCGGCAGGAACCGTAATGAGCCTCATTGTCTCATGCATGCAGTCCCTTTAAACAATATTTGCAACTCTTCAGGAAAGTCAGTTTAACTTCAATTAAGCTACTGGCAGCTTTCTCTGTGTTAACTGGAGCCGCCCGACCACTCTGCAACAAAGTACTGCTGATGTTAGTGAAAGAAAGGCTTTTTATTACACGCAAGTGTTTCAATTAAGCGCGTCCCATTGATAAAAGACTTCCCACTTCTGCGGTTAATTGCTACTCAATTATATTTTAGCACAAGTGCAATTAAAAGCTGGCTACAGTTACCGGCAAGGAACCTCTGCCTCTCAGGAGTATGAAACTTTCTTTTTCTATTCCCAATTACGATGACTGCGGGCTGTTGCAGCTTCCCGTCTTTGTTTCTTCTCCTACTACTACTGCGGGCACTCTTGGAATCCACACCCCTCTGCTGCACGGGTGTTACCGATCTGGCTTCATTAATAGAGAGTCTCCTACTCTCCAGTTTCTCTCGGCTTGCTTCTGCACACGCCCTTAGGAACAACTACAACTTCAGCTCTGAATTCACAGCAATGAGGTGCACCTGGAAAGACTGCCTGTTGCTTCGAGTCCCCACCAGTGCTGCCACAGCTATTCAGGGTTTGTGAGCACAGGACCAACTCAGAGTTTGCAATTGAAAGTTGCCTCTCTACTCCAGCGTCCCTGTTGTGGTTACACTTCCTTGTGAACTGCTGGCTAAGTGCTCTGCTTCTTCTGCTGACCTTCTCATGCAGCCTTTTATGCCCCTCGGGTAGGCTAATTAGGTTCAGGTGCAGGCCCTTATGATTAATTGCCTGACTTTGTATAGAGTAATTAGGTTTGCATGCCTGTCACTGGACTACTGCCTGCCTCTTAATCCCTCTTCTTCTTTACAGTCCCTGAGGGATTCTGGGACTTGTAGTTTGCTTTGGAAAATTTCCGTTCCACTTCTCTAGAATGGAAAAAGGCCATAAAAAGAGCAGGGTCACTGGAAAAATTAAAAAGAGGCTCCTCCCAGTCATCCTGGTCTGATTCTGCCCCCTCCCCCATGTGATCCTCCCGCAGTACACCACCCCCAGGGCAGGATCAGTGAGTGCCTGTCTTTGCCACATGGGAAGGGTCCCAGGCCAGGTTCCTGGGGGGATTCCCATCGGATTCTCCACACGCTGTGTGCCATTCCCATACTCGCACAAGCACAATATACAACATAACAAACACACAATTATAAGCCCCATTGGGACAGCCACGAGGGGTGGCTGCTGGTTGTGCTGGTGGCCTGGTAGCAGTACATGATCCACAGGCACCTGTGGACTTGTTGTCTAAAGAGCTTCCAGACATTAGGAAATAATCTGGAAAGTTTATTAACAAGTTCAGAACAGCAATAAAAGGTTGAAAGAAATCATCTCACGAGACTGATAATGCATGCAGAGGTGTGCCAACGTTTGACTCAAAAGAGTGGTTGTCCTGCCCAGAATCTGGGAACTGGGGTGGGGTGCAAGGTAGAAATAAACTGATACAGAAAATTCCAGTGGCATGCCTATGAAAAATAGACTGATCAAAACGAAATTATTAGAAACAAAAGGACTAGTTTCCAGCAAGCTATTTGGATTGTTTAAGGGTTGTTAGAATTCAGCATTCTGGAAAAGGTAAGCTCGCTGAGACATCTCAGGAAGCTGTGGTGGCTGCTTTTTTCAATGGTTAATGCCAAATCTTCAGCAACACTTGAAGACTATTTGCTTAAACAAAGCCTGTTGCGGAACTAGTGGCAGATGCCAATCATTTTGTTTCTGGTCAAGCGAAATAACGAAAGAAAGGACTTGGTGCTCTCCAATTAGAGGGGTTGCTGCAAGGGCGCGGTCTGGGAGTACACATGAGTACAAATACATGGTATGCAAAACTCATATGATAGGTTTATGACAAGTAACACAGAATGCCATTATTGCAAACAGGAGGGACAGTGGAGTTTTGAATGCCCTAACAGACCTCAACTATGTGCTGCTGGAAAACCCACTGCTCCTCCATTTCTAAATGTGAATGCACAAATCTTCCACCCACAAGCAAAACAACATACTCGCTGGGAAGCCGAGGGGAAAGTGACATCATTATACATGTGAAAATACCAACTGATCAAGAGGGTCCTTTTGTTCAATGAAACATAGATGGGAAGTGTGTGCCATGTTCAATAGATACCGGGGCAAATCAATGAGAAAGTGAGTCAGGAGATTTCCAGAAGGGGCCTCTTTCTTCCACCAATGTGTGGGCTGTGGGTATTTCTAATAATCCTGTGGTTCATCCTTTCACTGCCCTCTTATCAGTACCTATAGATGCAATTTCAGATATACACACATTTTTCCTCAGATCTATGTCTCCTGCAAATTAGTTGGGGAGAGACCGGTTATGTAAATCACGATCCACCATTTACTGTACTTTCGACGGGGTGTTTTTAGATATTCCAAGTTTACAGGAAAGTGGGGTAGTAGCAATGTTACAAGCAGGATCAGCTCACGTACAAGGTGATAAGCAAATAAAAGCAGATTTGGATGGTTTCTTATCATCTAAAGTTCCCAATGAAATATGGTTGCAACATGCAAACTAAGTAGGTCTTACTAGAAATGCTGAACCAATGAGTATTTAGGTTGATCCAAGTGAAACCTTTACAGTGAAAAAAACAATATCTCTCAAAGCCTTAAGTGGAAAAGGGCTTATCTACAGTAATTGAATTATTAATGTAGCAGGGGATCATTGTTTCAACCGCTCGTCTGTGAAATACCCTGATCTTATGGATGAAGGAACCAGACAGGAATAAATATCGTTTCTTCACGATCTAAGTGTGATAAATGCAGTGGACGGTTGGAGTTAAAACCCTGGTTACCGTGGCGCTGGATAGGGTGGTTGCCAGTTGGTATCTTAATACCCTGTATTAGGTCTCCAATAATTCAGGACACTTATGTGCTTGAGATTGGTAGATTTTAATAGCTTGTTGGTTTGGTTTCAAAATTTGCCATGGTTTGGCAGACATAGCTGGGTACAGTTGTATATACACCATATGCTGTTTGCATGTCTAGAGTGCCGACACATGTTTCGACCATGGGTCTTCCTCAAGGCATGAAGGTGTGTGCCTGATGTGTCCTGGTTAGGTATAGCTGTTCAGCTTCAAGGCTCGGCGGGGCTGTTCGTAAAGGTTTGCGAGGGTCACGGCGATCGTCTGTATATTGGTCTTCGGGCATAAGCAGGATCTACTAATACCCCTTTGTTAAGTCTATCATACTGAGGTGCAGTGATGATCGAAGGCTTTCCAAGAGTTAGTCGACCCATGGCATGGGATAGGCCTCATAGCGGGAAATGGCTTTCAGGTGGCGGAAATCCATGCAAAACATTGTGGTGCCATCGGGTTTCGGGACCAATACACCAACACCAGGCTCTTTTGGCCGGTACTATAATACCCATCCTCAACATTTCATCGATTTCCTCAGCTACCTCGGCTCTTTTGGCTTCAGGTATACGATAGGGCTGTAGCCAGACTATCTTGTCTGTCTCTGTTTGAATGGAATGTACCGCTTGATCAGTACGGCCAGGTTGGCTGGAAAAAGTGGAAGTCACAGGGAATAGTTTCCTGAATGTTCCTTTTTTTTGTTCTTGGATTAGTTGTTCTCCCAGCTTAATGTCTCTAATGGCAGTATGGCTTCTTGGAACCAATTGTTCTGGTAGGGGTAGGTCAACATCAGAGGCAATCAACATGTGGTTTGTAGGGTCCTTCCATGATTTTAGCAAATTGATATTGTAATTCTGTAACTTAGCTGTCCGGTCCGGTTGTTTGATCTCAGTTTACTGGTCCCAGTACCCTGACAACATTATAAAGGCCTTTCCAAAGAGCCAGCATTTTGCTTTCGCTTGTAGGCAGCAACACCAATACCCTGTCACCTACTGTAAACTAACGCACACAAGCAGTTTTATTATGTTTTTCTTCCTGTTGTGACTGTGCTCGCCCCAGGTTGCTCTAGCCAAAATCCCTTAGATGGCCTCTGTGGTCTCGAAGGTCACAGACGCAGTCTGTTAAGTTGGTCTCCTCTTGGGACTCCCATGTTTCTTTTAGCACCTTCAAGATGGTCCGTGGATGTCTTCCAAAAAAATGTTTGAAGGGGGAGAATTGGGTGGAGGACTGTGGGGTGAGGAGAACCATTAGAACCCATGGTAATGCTTGGTCCCAGCAAAGGCCTGTAGGTCCTGTTGCTCGTTGGAGCATTTTGTTTATATCGTCTTGTTTCATCTCTCAATAAGGCCATTGGTCTGGGGATGATACATGGTGGTTTTCAATTGATGGATGTCCAATGTTTTACAGACCTGTTTCTTGACAAGAGACATGCAATTAGTGCCCTGATCTGTAACAATCTCCTGAGGCAGTCCCCCCCTAGCAAGGTATGGCATCACAACATCACACACTTGTCTTGCTGAGGTTTCCCCGTTGCATTGACCATGACTACTAGCAGGTACCAATAGCCTCGGCTGCTGGGCTCTAGGGGTCCTACCATGTCGATACCTATCCTTTGGAAGGGTACCCGTATGAGCACCGTTCGCTGCAAAGGTGTTTTTGGAGGTATATGAGCACTTATCTTCTTGCATATAGGGCAGGTCTGACAATGACTAGCCACGTCTGCGTATATTCCAGGCCAGAAAAATCTCTGGAGAAATGTCTTTTCTGTGTCAAGGTTGCTGCCATGTGTCCGCCCGTAGTGTGGTTGTGTGCCAACTGGACAAGACCTTTGCAGTATGAGTGCGGGACAAGCAGTTGTTCCTTCTCGATATGATCAGGTCCGCAGGTGACTCGATATATCAAGCCCTTCTTTTCCCTGAAACACGAATAAGTGGGGGTTCCAACAGTAGGGCCACGGGCCTGTTCACAGGCTCTTTTAAGGGTCTCATCGGTCTCGTGCTGATAGGATTCTCGCCATGCAGCTTTCAGTTGCCTTTTGGCTGGAAGTGATGTGTGTGGTTTGAAATAGGAGGGGGTGGTCAACTCATCCTTTGCAAAAAGGGGCACTTTGGAGCCACTCAGTCATGTGAAGCAGCTGGGCAAACCCCGGGACGTCGGTGCAAACCAGAACCGGAGCAGGTAAGGTGGGGATTACTGCTGCCCTTACTTGTATGGATTTTCCCAGGGCACCCCAGTGTGATGTCCCGGGAAGGGTAGATCTTAATGTCCCCATGTACACACTTCACTGGTATTGTTTGGTAAGCATTATTCATTTTATCACTTACTTGGGGTAGTATTGCCGACTGCAACAGTCTTCCATGGCCTGGGTAGATCCTCCATCCACCGTGACTTCAATAGTTTAGGGGAGACGCCTTCTTCAGTACCCCTGTGTATGTAAGGCCCCACTTTCCATGGGCTCTACCTTGATTTTCTTCGCACAAAAGTGTGCAATGTGTCCTCATTCCCCACATTCAAAGCACTGGGTTTGTTGCGGTCTGGACGCGTTGTCTCCAAGAGATGCCGGTCTTTGGGTCGGGACTTGGGCTCTCTCTACATCCGCCGGAGAAGGCTTTCTCGATTGACTGTTGCGTCGTTGGTCTTGCCAGGGATGGCTGTGAATGCTTTGGGAAGACTGGCTTTTTAAAAAATATATATATATTTTATTATGATGATCAACAATTGCACAGGCTGTGGCGACATCAATGGCCTCAGGCAATGAGAGATGGTGGTGCTGGCGTACCCATCTCTGAATAGGCCCTGGTAAGGCATCAACAAATCGTTCCAATAGCATTTTATTCCTTATTTGGGCCACCGTGGAAGTACAGGACTGGAGCCACTTTTCAGATAGGTCGTGGATTCTGCAGAACAGCTGTCGTGGGCTTTCCCTGGGTTTTAATCGGGTTTCGCAATATTTTAGTCCGGAGGTCTCTTCATCCATTCCTAACCTTTCCAATATGGTTTCCTTTAGCTCTGCATAGGGGTATCAACGGTCGGGTTGGCGGCCTGGTAGGCCCCCTACATTACACCCGTTAGAAGGGGCGCGAGGTAGTAACCCCATCAGTCGGCTGGCTACTGGGCCGCTCTGGCAATTCGCTCAAAGTTGACAAAAAAGAAACTAGGGTCATCGCTGTGTTGATACTTCTGCAGGATGGTTGTGTTTTTTTGGCACCGACTGCCTCTCCCTACTAGCGAAGAGCTTCCCGGCTTTGGTCTTGGATGGCCCCATGAATCTGAAGTGCTTCCTGCAGTGCTTGACGATCTGCTTGTGCCTAGTGCCCCTGGACCTGGAGTAACTGTTGCAGTTGTTGGTAGCCATCAGCCAGTGTTTTGATAATAGTTTCCATTGAAACACCAAAATGCGGGGTGCGTTCGTCCGAATCCCGCTACTGACACCACTGTAAAGATTCTGGTCAGACGCCAGTTGCCGTAAAGGAAAAAGATTCTTTATTCAGGTTAGCATTTATCAAAATAATGTGGAACTCAAGTGTCAGTGTTCCTTCAGTGTTTCGGGAACTGGAAGCACAGGGTGCATTTCCTGTGCTTAGTTTTCATTTCTTCTCGACTAGAAGCAGTTATTTCCTGTGCTCTGCTTCCTTTCTTGTCTGACCTGCCAACATGGGGTACATTTCCTGCACTTGCCTTTCCAACATGGAAGCTTAGGGTTAATTTCCTAGTTTTGGTCTTTCCTTCCCATTCCTCCTGGAAGTTTGGGGTTTATTTCCTGCAATTAGCTTTCCTTCCTGTCTTACACGGAAAGCATAGTTTTTATTTCTTACTGACGGCTTTCCTTCCTTTATGATCTGGAAGAATAGGGTGCATTTCCTGCCCCTGGTATTACTTCCTGTAAGAACTGGAAACCTGGGCTGTATTTCCTGTGCGTGGCCATCCTTTTTGTCTGACCTGGAAGCATAAAGTGTATTTCCTGCTCTTGGCTTTCCTTGTCTGTCCTGAAAGCATGCAGTTTATTTCATACACTTCATTTTCTTTGCTGTCTTCCCTGAAAGTCTGAGGTGTGGTTCCTGCTCTTGGCTTTCCTTCCTCTTTCACCTGGAACATAGGGTTAATTTCCTGCACTTGGCTTACCTTCTTCTCTGACCTGGAAGCAGAGGGTTTATTTCCTGCACTTGATGTTCCTCGCAATGCAACCTGAAAAACTAGGATTTATTTCCTGTGCTTGATTCTCCTTCCGGTCGAACCTGGAAGCATAAGAATTATGTGCTGCACGTGACTCACGTTGCTATCTAATCTAGAAGCATAAGATTAATTTCTTGTGCTTGGCTTTCCTTGCTGTCTAAACAAAAAGCATAGGATGTATGTCCTGCGCTTGGCTGCCCTTGTAATCTAACCTAGAAGCATAGGATTAATTTCTTGTGCTTGGCTTTCCTTGCCGTCTAACCCGAAAGCATAGGATTTTAGTTTCCTGAATTTAGCTCTCCTTACTGTCTACCTTAGAAGCGGAGAATGCATTTTCTGAGCTTAGCTTGCTTTGCTGTCTGTGGGGAATTCAATCATCCGCACGGGGAGAGTGTGCTCGCATGGGCATTTTTGATTTTTTAATAATGAAAAGGAATGATGGGAGACCAACCTCCGAGGACTGTGTGAGGACATTCCATCTGCTTACCGCACAACAGCCTACAGGCGCCCGCTTCCACTGTCATTTTCAGCTGGAATGTCACAGCCCTGGGTATATCAAAGCATCTCAAGGAGGGGGAAGGCACACCTTCCTCCAACATGGGCAGCCTAATTTAAATATCAAAGGCCCCATGGATCTGCTTTCCTTTGTTCTCCGGCTGGTGGCAGTGTATACTAATAAGAGATAATTGAAGCAAGCCTGAAGGGGCGTGGGTGCCGGAATAGACAACAGGAAAGGCGAGAATAACACCCCTCTGGTATGCAATGTGCCAACTTGAAGCTAGTTCCCACTTCTCTGTATGAAAGGCAGTGAAATACATGCATGGGTCCAATATTTACCATAGGCAACCCCCAACTGAGCTGAGCCCTTTCAGAGGGGAGAAGTATGTGGTTTGGGGGGGACAGGAAATCTGCTCCTAGCACAAACTTCAAGTGAACCCTGCGCTTTAATCAAGAGTCATAGAGGGTTCAGTTAACCAGATAGACACTTTGATCTACAACAGACAGGGAGATGGGTGGGACTTCGGTATATGTTGTCACCCCCTTGTCTGTCCTGTTGCAGAGCACTCTGGTCCTGACCGCATGCATAACCCAAGATTGTCGGTGGGGACCCAGGATTGGTTAATTAAGGTATGCCTAGCCTGCAGCAATCACTCGGGCCCATTTGGCTTTAAAAGAGGGCTGAACCCCTCACTTAGCAGATTATCTGAAGTCTTCGAAAGGAGTAAGAAGAAGGACTCATTTGGACCCGAGCGAAGGTAGTCTGCCTTACATCCTCCACCAGTGAAGGAAGGCCAGGATTTCCAAGAGGGAAGCAAGATCCCTCCCCTAAACATCTACCAGGGAACAGAGGGAGATACCGGACTCAGAGGACCTGTCCAGTAGCTCCAGAACTGGTACCCAGCCAGCACACAGCGTGCCCTGCTAGGTTCTGCCAGAGATGTGAAGTGCCAGAGAGTATCTGAACTAAGGACAAGGGCGCTGCCTGCAAACACTCTCCTGAGCTTTGGGCTGTCCGCCTTGAAAGGAAACAAGCTCTGTGAAGAAGCTATAAGTGCCACACAAGCATCATCCAGCATCCATCTTTTAAGGACATTTTTGAGGCAGTCGGGTCCTCGAACTGCATCCGGCTGCACCGCTGACTGATGTCACGTTGCAGTCACCAGAGCTGTCCGAGACGCCTCAACCAGCATTCCAGATCTGCCAACTAGCACAGAGACAACGATTCTTGCCCCTGAGACGCCACGCCGGACAGCCTGCAGATGTCTGTCCAGCCTTGCTTGTCAAACTGCCTGCCGTCTAGTACCCGCAGCTGTCTCCTGCCACCAACTCTGTCTCAGGGGCTGCAAAGCGCCCTGGAACCACCTCGACGCTATCAAGCACCAAGAACTTCTTCAGCACCAGGTAAATTGTGGTTCTGCCCACCTGGTCCTTATCCAAAAGCCCCTAGATACAGTTACGACCCTTTGCCCCCTGGGTGCTGGAGCTGAATAACCTTGAACAGACTGATTACTTTACCAACTACCCTCCTGTCAGTATCCAGCGTGCCTCCCTTTCCTTCATGAAACTGTGTCCTCTGTGTTCCTTTACAGGGTTAGTCGGTTTTGTAGTGTGCTAGAATTGTCTGTTGTTGTAGTAATAATAAAGTAGATATGTTTATACAACCTTGACTGGACAGTCCCTTTTACCATTGGGTAATAATTGTAATTTTGCTGTGTTGCAACTAACAACAATTCACGACCTTGCGGAGATAAGTCTGCCGGCCCATCCACGTTACCAAATATTGGACAAGGAGGTCTTATCATTAATTTGTATTCCAATCTGTTTGGATCCTTTCTGGTGTACTAGAGATGCGGGGTTGATTGCTGGTGTAGAAACCGATATTCATCCCTGGACCACTGATGCCCCACAAGTTGATTAGTCAAGTTAACCATGAAGCATAGAATGTATTTCCTGAGCGTGGGTTTCCTTGTTGTCTAACCTAGAAGCATACAATGTATTTTCTGCACTTAGCTTTCCTTGCTGCCTAACCTAGAAGCATAACATATTTCAGGTGCTTGGCTTTCTTTGCTGTCTAGTCTAGATGCCTAGGACTTCATTTCCTGAGCCTTCCGTGCTATCTGACCTTGAAGCATAGAATGTATTTCCTGAGCTTGGCTGCCCTTGCTGTCTAACCTAGAAGCATAGGATTTTATTTCTTGTACTTGACTTTCCCTGCTGTCTAACCGTGAAGCATAGAATGTATTTCCTGGGCTTGGGTTTCGTTGTTGTCTAGCCTAGAAGCATACCATTTACTTGCTGAGCTTGGCTTTCCTTGCTGTCTTTCAGGTGCTTGGTTTTCTTTGCTGTCTAGGCTAGATGCATAGGATTTTATTTCCTGTGTTTGTCTGCCCTTGCTGTCTAACCGTGAAGCATGTAATGTATTTCCTGAGCTTGGCTTTCCTTGTTGTCTAACCTAGAAGCATACAATGTATTTCCTGCACTTAGCTTTCCTTGCTGTCTAACCTGGAAGCAAAGGATTTATTTCCTGATTTGTACCGGTTTTAAGGAAATTGTTCTGAAATAAACTATTTACTACAACTACTACTAGTAGTAGTACTACTTATTTCCTGACTTTCTCTTTCCTCAGTGTCTAACTTGGAAGCATAGTGTATTTCATGAACTTCATATTCTGGGCTGTGTCACCTGAAGTATGGGGTTTTATTCCCTTGGATTTCCTTTTTGTCTGGTCCGGAAGTCTGGGGTTTATGAACTGGACTTAGTTTTTCTTGTTGTATCACTTGGAGGCACTGGGTTTATTCCGTATGTAGCCTTCCTTCCTTTATGACTTGGAAGCGTGCAGGTTAGTTCTTGCACTTGCCTTTCCTCCTGTTTCACTTGAAAGTCTTGGGGGTATTTCTTGAAGCTGGCTTTCATGGTCGTCTGACTTGCAAGCATAGGGGTTATTTTCTGTATTACTAGAAATCCTGGCGCTTATTTGCTTCAGTTGGCTTTCTTTCCTTCTTACCTGGAAGCATTGAGCATATTTTCTGGTGAAACTCAGGAGATGAGCCAAGAACTTCTCGGTCTGACAAGAAGGAAATTCAAGTTCAAGAGAAGAGACAAAGTGCTTCTCAGACACAATGGAATGCCGTGCCTGGAAAATTAAGTATGTGCTCCTGGGTCAAGCAAGAAAACCAAGGTCATGAAATCCACAATCCGCTTCTCAGGGAAAGAAGAATAACAGATACAAATTAGATTTAAGGGAATAAACGTTATCAAGTTATCAAAGATAGCCAATGGAAGAATTATCGGGATGGTATCACAACTTACCTCGCAAACCCTCAAATCCCAGAATAGAGCACCAGGTTTGCAATTCCATGTCTCCAAGGGGCAGTCTAAGCAGTCCACCCCAACCAGTTTACTGACTGTCATCTCAAACCACCCTACCACCACCTCAAGATGGTTCATCCCATAATCAAATCTCTCATTCATTTGCTCACCTGGTAAGAGACTCTGCACTTCTCCCCGGCTTTTAGCGGCATGAAGAAACAGTTTTCCTTGGCTGGTGACATAAGCAGGGTGAGGTCAACTGAGGATGCCAGCATAAAGCTTCGTCTGCCAGGTACAGTGCCTCCACATGTCAACGCTGCTGTTGCAGCTAACAGTAGGATCCACAAGGACCATCTGCCAGGGCCCACCATTTCCACTTGCTAGTTCGATGACCTGGGCATAGAACAGAAAATAACTTCACTAGCAACCCTCCAAAACACATATGCAGCTTTCCCGCCACTTGAACCAGGGATCTTAAAATATAAGCAAGCTTGTTTCTTGTTCGATTGTTAGTACTTACAATTTTATTGGTGTGAAAATAATTGCAAAATGGAACCGACTTTTGGGTAGGATTTCTTCTTGAATTTGCCTCCATTACTAAGACGTTTGCTTTGGACACAGATGGCAGGTCTTGCTGTGCAAGCCCATCAAAAGGACCCCTTTCCATTAGACAGGCACACTGCTATCTCAACCATTCCATCACAATGTCAATGCATTTCACTTGCTGCACTTTCCCATTTTAAACAACCGACGCCTGACTCACAAATCAAAAACAAGCTAAGGGGACGCTCCCGATTATCCTTCTGCTGTTAAGAGATATTCCGCTGCTTTCACGCTTGCTCGTCAGTGGAATTCACAAGTTGATGGAAGTGCACTGGCAAGATGACCAGCTGACCCATGCCCATCATTCTTCAAGGATCTACTTCACCTCCCAAAAATTGCTGAAACGGCAGCAGTCATCATTAATGCTTCTTTCACTTCTAGTTCAAAGAATCTGATTGTAAACCGCTACTAAAAGAACGGGCCTACATTTTACACATGTGAATAATTTTAGAACAATATCCAACTTTAGATTTCTTGCAAAACTGACAAAAGGGCATATTGCCAAGCTCACCCAATTGACTGCAGAAAATGGCTTACTAGAACACGCATGTTTAACAAACCAGCACAGGAACCGCACATCAGTCTATCTGGAATGACCTTAAATGGGTACGAAGTTCTTTCATCGCGGGATGTTTTTTCACTGGGTTTTTTACTGCAATTTTGCTGAAAAAACGAATCTAATTTTTTGGGGGAGTGAGAAAAATATGTACATTGGTTGTGGGTGTTCGGGAATATATGAAAAATAAATAAAGGGGATGGGGGAACACCCCTAAGAATAAAAAATAAATAAATTTGAGTTTAAAAAAAATAAATCTGTGGTAAAAAAACAGCAAAAAACCATCCCGTGATGAAATTACATGGAACCGTTAAATGAAATGGGAAGCAAGGTAACGCAGCTACTTTCATCCTTCTCGTCCTATTGGTTGGGCCGCTTTTGACCTAGTTGGCAACAAAATACTCAGGTACCGCCTTTTTGACCAAGGTTTAAGAGAATAAACGCTGGAATGGATCATGCCTTTCCTCAAACACCGCATACAACACATCTTCATCATTTAATCTCTCACATGACCCTGAAGAATGTCTGTTTAGTGTCACTCAAGTTTTCACTCTATACCCTAGTGTTGATTTGAAAAACTCCCCATATTAATATGTGAGAGGCGACGAGCCACTAAGAAAAGGGTTGTTCCAGCCGCTACCTGATCTGTCTTCCAGAGGGTAGAAGGAGCAGGATCACCCAAGCTTGTCGCCCAAACCAAGGGGTAGGTGTTAGAAATCCCTGTTACCAAAACACTGAAAAATATTACCTAAGATTTCTAAACAAATCAAACCTTAGTACAAGAGATTCGTACAAACGTGCATGATGTTTCCCTAATATCCGAAATACAAACGGAATGCACCACGTTGTTTGTTCACATATTAAAACCTCTACAGGGAAGGAAAGAATGTCGCCCGGTCTGACTGGCACAGCATTTGGAAATCGTGGTACGGAGTAAGCGCGATTTAAGAAGAGGAGTTTGCAAATTTACCCAGTGAAGGGTTCCGAAATTAGATGTAGAAAACTGGAAATACCGCAGACCACCATTCAGAAGATGCCGGACAACATGGATGCCTGCATACTCACCAAAAGGTTTCCAAGACGGTGGTGATGCTACATGCCGCATTTATGGACACAGAACAAACAGGTGAGGAAACTCACCTGATTAACCAATGGCAGGAAAGCCAAACAGAGGGATTTGTAAATCTATTAGAGGAAATGAGAACTAGAAACCAATTCAAATCCCATAAACAAAAATATAACAGCCACAGCTGATTCCAAGAGACAAACCAGATACCAAAGCCCTACAGGAGGTATATAAAAAGTAGAAGAGGCTAAATAAGCTTGAGGAGAAGCTTGAAAGGAACCACCTGCACTTTCAGAGATTGTCTGTGGATACACAGGGATCACGAAACCTGAAAAGAGGTGCTTTATGCCATTGTCCAGCTTATAGCAGGTTGTCTGGAGCAGGCTAACCCAGAATATCGGCCCACAGGACGGCAGACTACTGGGAGGGAGGAAGACCCAGGGAAAGTTCCTGAGCCAAACAGAAGGCGGCATGAAGGTGATGCCTTTCTAAAGGAAAGAGACCCGTAGCAGGTGTGTGGTACAGTATTGTCTGCCTGAAGAGGACTCTGGAAGAGGAGGCGAGGGAGAGAGGGAGAAATACCAATTGACATGAATTCTAAAAAATCCAAAGTCTGGAGAGAGATGTCAAGTGAATGCTGTGAAACCAAGGTCTGGCAAGAGCCCAAGATCTTGAGAGAGACATCAAGTGGACGCTTAGAAAACCCAGGTTTGGGGGGTAGCCTACTGTAAATATTGAGAAACCCAAGGCCTGCAGAGATCTAATGTGAATACTAAAAATTCCAGGGTATCGAAGAGACCTGCTTTGAAAACAGGAAACCCACGGTCTGTAAAATATTCTACAAGGAGTGTTGCAAGAAGCCAAGAACATCCTGAGGAAACAAGGGGCTAACCAAAAGGCAAAGACAAGTATCCTTATCAAAGGACCTGCAGACCTTGACACCGGGAAGTGGCCTTCATAGACATTGTGAAGGCACCAAATCAGAAGAAGGGTCCAGACTGAGTAAACCCTGGAAGTGCCTTCCCAGCAGAACATACCTATTTACTTGATTTGCTTGGGGTTGGACAATTTGAGATTAGGATTTGTGAACTTTGTGGCTGAACTTTGGAACATTTGTATTGAGATATGAGGGAGACTAAAGAGCTCATTAAGGTTTGGGTTTGTCATTTTCAGTTGGCCACATCATTTGGACATTATTTTGCAGAATAGGGTGAGCTAGGGAGCAACAAGGACTTGTAAGAGTAATTAAAGGACACTTGACTTTGAAAGTGCAGGACACATGCGGAAAACCCCACTTTGCATTGAACCATCCCTGCCATTTTTTGCTTTAGCTATAGCTCCATGGTTTAGAGGCACTTCCCAAGCTCCCATAGGTATTTTGTCCAACCCTTTCCCTGAACAAATACTTTAAAAAGTTGTCTTTGAGAATTTTACATTTAGTATCGTGTATGACACATCAAACCCCTCTTAATTGAACCCCATCTATCCCCCTTTCGGAGATCACTCAACCTATTCTGCCATACGACACAGATGACAAGCCACTGATCGAGACAGACAAACACTAACATTATAGAAAGTATTCTAAAAAAAGACCAATCAATGGCAACTAACCATCTTCTGTTAAATAGGGAAAAAACTCCCCTTAAGAACTCACTTTTATCCATTTACCCCACTCCACAAATTAAGAATTATGGATTCAAATTAATCACTCGAACCCTGCACTTGAGCACAGAGTAGATGCGTGGCTAGGCAAGCTTTTACACACCATAAAATCCTTTGAAGCAAACATGTTCCTGTTTCTTGATTCCCCATAACAATACAGAACCCTTTCAGCTATCATCATATCCGCTTGGGTTCCCCAGAATATTTATTAGACTGTTACTGAGATTGGGATGCAGAGAGCATATCTCATGGCACCAGCATTAATGTAATTGCACTGGCTCCCAATAGGACGCTAAAAAGCCTACACAATGGTCTGTATCACATTTAAGACTATTCAAAGGGAATGGGACACATTTTCATAAATAATAAAAAAAAAACTAAACCGCACAAGACAAATTAGATCTATCACTCATTTATCCTATGCAGTACCGCCTTTTCCTTTAGAAAATGATGGGCAGCCTTATCCATTTCTAACTGTCAAGGTATGCCTCCCTCCCCCAAGTTGCTCACTTATGCCTGCTACCTGGAACTTCTGATGGTCCAGCACTCTTCCTACCTATCCTCAGACGATTTGACATGTGACTGGCAGGCAGTAGAATGAGCCATGATTTGGCAATGAACATCCTAGAGACGAGGCACTAGATCGTTGGAAGCCACCGCCACACCGGGTATCACCGGTGGTATGGGTGTTAGGGCTGGACGAAAACCCATACAACAGTCAAAAGGACTGTCACCAGTGGTAGAATGTACAGAGTTTTTATAAGCCACTTCCGCCATGAGCAGTAAATCCATTTGCATTGCCCCGGAGAAGCAACGCAGGTTCTGTTCCAGGGTCTGGTTCAAGCGGTCAGTTTGCCCACTGGTTTGCGGACGATAGCCCAAACTGAAGGCCGTATGGACTCTAATGAGCATGCACAAGGAAGTCCAAAACCAAGAGGTGAACAGGGAACCCCGATCCGAAATAATCTTAGCTGGTAACCCATGCAACCGGAGCGGCTGCAGGGAAACCAGACAGTGGGATAAAGTGCACCATTTTGGAATGACCAGCTACCACCACCATGATGCATGCCATTCACTTGGATAAAGGCAGATCCAGCATGAAATCTGTGGCGACAGTATGCCACGGCCGAAGCAGAATTTCCAGAGGATGCAAGAGGCCAACTGGTTTCTTATGCTCTCCTTTTGTCTGGGCACAGACAGGAAAGGAGCGGATAGAGTCTCTTGCGTAAAGACTCATACTAGGCCCCCAAAACTGCTGCTAAAGCAATTCCATAGATGCTCACAACCCGCGATGACCCGCCAACTTGGAATCGTGCATATGGAAAAGAACCTGCTGTTGTAGATCTACATTGGCGATAACCAGTCCTTGTGAACCAGTAGACTGTTTGTCATCAGTTTCCCAGATGCCAGTAGGAGCTTGGATAAGGCTGGATCCACTGCTGTACATTGTAGAACTTGTTCCAAAAGAGGTTGCACAGAAAATAAAAAGTGTGTCGGAGGGCAGAGAATATAACCAAAACATTCCCGGTCTTCTGTTACCTGCAGGGAGCCAGACAAGGCATCAGCTTTCTTGTTCTGGGTTACAGGAAGATAGGTTATGAAGAAGTCGTATTGCAAAAAGAAGAACGCCCATCAGGCTTATCTCGACACTGCTGAATCCGCAGGTACTGAAGATTGCAATGGTCTGTGCAAACATCTACTATGTGAATTCTGCCTGGTAGGTGTCGGCACCATTCCTCAAAGACTGCTTTAATAGCCAGTAGCTCCTTTTCAGTGATTGAATAATGTATTTCTCAGTCAGTGAGTTTCCAGGAATAATAGGCAACCGGGTGTTCCACTTGCGAGGTCTTGTTTTTCTGAAGTAAGAATGCCATAATGAGTTGTCTGGGTGGTGTAGCATAGGGGGCTCTAATAAAGGCTTGTCTCAGAGAGTGGAAGGCTTGTTCTGCTTTGTTGTCCCATTGGAAGGCTTCTTTGGTACTCAGAAGGCACGCCAGATTCAGTGATATTTTAGTGTAGTTGACAATGAAGCTCCTGTAGTAGTTAGCAGAGCCTAAAAAACGTTGGACAGATTTGAGGTCATGCAGAGATGTCCAGTTCACAATTTTTTGTTCTTTTTTGGATCCATCTGAACTCCTTCCGAGCTGATGACGTATCCCAGAAATTCCATGAATGGCACTTCTCCAATTTAGCATTTAAATTTTGTTTTAGTAGCCACTCCAGAACTTCTTGTACATCTGATAAGTGTGACTTTTGTGATGGAGGCAAGATCAGGATATCAACAAGATATACCCATAGTGTCTGGCCTATCAAATCCGAAAAAATGGTGTCCATAAAGCATTGGAAAACAGCTGGGTCATTCCTGAGTCTGAAGGTACTTTATACTTCTAATGCCCAAACAGAGTTTTAAAAGCTGTCATCCATTTGTGTCCAGGTCTTATCCAAACTAAATGATAAGCTACCCGCAGATCTAGTTTCAAATAGATTTTGGCTTCGCGCAAAGACTCCATAATGCCTTTAATCAGGGACAGAGGAGATTGGCCTTTAAGTGTGATTTAATTCATAAGTCGATAGTCGATGAAAGGCCAAAGGGTTCTTTCTTTTTAGGTACAAAACATGGACGAACCCATTGGTGACTGAGGGGGTTATATACCGATGATGCAAACATTCGGACAAATACTCCTTCAACTCTGCCCTTTCTTTTTCTGTAAGGGGGTAAATACGACAGTTGAGTTACGGATGGTCAGGAATTAGATTAATTTCACAATCAAAGGCTCGTTTAGGTGGTAAGGGTATCCTTTCCGATTCTCTGAAAATGTCCCAATACTTAAGGTATTCTAGGAGCAACTTGATGAAGGTGAATAAACAAGCCAGACGGAACAAGTTACTTACCTGTAACTGTTGTTTTCCAGCATGGGTCTGGCATGGATTCACATGCTCACGAATATTCCCCGTCGTCAGGCCGGGAATCCTCGGTAAAGAAAAAATCAGTATCAGTTTAGTTTCTGATCTGTCTTTCTTAGTAGTAACCAATCACTTATCTCTGGGTCATACTGCCCACAGCCAATGACTGCCCTCTCCCTAAGCCCCTCCTCTGGCAGCCATCCTCAGATTTTTACCACACGCTCAAGTGTTGGGAGTCCTTGTGTTTAGCTCTCGAGCTTTTGCAGCGTTTTCACGCTTTTTTCAAAGAGAATTTCTCATTTTCCGGTCAAATAGAGCCTCAAGCTCCACCGTCTCTACATCCGATTAACGGGGATCCGTGTCGGATTTTTCTACGCCCCTCAAGGGTGAAGATTTCGGCGAGTTGCGCTTCTTGGAGGAGTCCAGGAGTTTCTGCGTCCTACATGAACATGGCCCAGGAGAAAGGAAGCTCGACGCCCGGAAAGCTGTTCAGGGTTTGCCCTGGATGCCAGCTGCAGAATGTGCTCAGGGAGGACGAGAACTCGAAATGTCTCTACTGCCTTCATGAGGACAAAACGCACGTGGAGAAGGACTGTGCATTTTTCAGGAACATGTCGGAACGGACCATCAGGGACCAACACCTTCGTCTCTCCAACTGGCTGGAAGGAAAGAGCCTGTCAGGTGAGAAGAAGAAGAAGAAGTCAGAGCGGTCTTCTAAGTCCTGTGAAGGCGCCTCCCCTGGCAGCCATCCTCAGATTTGGTAGCACGCAAAGTGGCAGTATGACCAAGTGAAGAGCCGCAGAGGGGAAGGAGGGAGGGTTTGCATGTGAATCCATACCAGACACATGCTTGAGAACAACAGTAACAGGTAAGTAACTTGTTCCTTCTCCAGCATGGGGTCTGGCATGGATTCACATGCTCATGAATATAAGAATACATAGCAGTACACACATGCACAACCACGGGAGGTGGCAAAAGGCTCAACATTAAGCATTACATAAACTCAACATTAAGCAACTCTTACCTCCTCACCAGGCCCACCTTCAGGTGAACAGGTTGCGCAGCACTGCTTGGCCGACCCTGGACTCCTCCCTGGAGTCCCGATCGACGCAGTAGAATCTCGTGAAGGTGTGCGTCGACCTCCACGTAGCAGCCCTGCAGATGTCCAGCAGGGGCACACCAGACAGGAACGCCGTAGTAGCAGCGATCGCTCTGGTCGAATGGGCTCTCGGACGGCCGGGCAACGGTCGGTTTGCCAACCGATGACAGTGCATGATGCAGCCGGAGAGCCATCTGGAAATGGAAGCCTTCGAAGAGCCTTCCCTTGGTTCACAGGTCCAAAGTTCACAAATAGCTGTGATGTCTTCCGAAAACTCTTTGTGCGGTCCACGTAGAACTTCAGCGCTCTAGCCACATCCAGCGAGTGCAAAGTCCTCTTGGCCGGCGACAAAGGCGACGGAAAGAAAACAGGTAACACCAAGGGCTCGTTGAGGTGGAAGTCCGACGGCACCTTGGGCATAAAGGAGGGGTGCGTCCTCAGCACCACCCTCGTGTCGTGAAAAGTCAAGTATGGAGGCTTGCAGGATAGGGCCTGGATCTCTCCCACTCGTCGTGCGGAGGTGATGGCCACAAGAAACGCAGTCTTCCACGACAGGAACTTCAACGGTGCCGAATGCAGGGGCTCAAATGGCACCCCCATGAGCCTGGTCAGCACCACGTTGAGCTCCCACGCCGGGGCAGGGGCCTTCACCGGCAGGAACGATCGGAACAGTCCCTTCATAAATTCCTTCACCAGGCGATGGGACCACAAGGACGCCCGTCCTGTGGTTCTGGTGTATCGGGAGATCGCAGCCAGATGTATCTTGATGGAGGCGTGAGCCAGTCCAGCCTTGGCCAGCGACAGTAGGTACAGCAGCACTTGAGGGGCCGTAATCCGCAGAGGGTTAATCTTCTGTGCACGTCACCAGACAGAGAACCTCTTCCACTTATGTCCGTAGCACTTGAGAGTTGAGGACGCCCTGGCCTTTGCAAGAACCTCTCTGCAGTCAGCTGGGATATCGTACATAGTGCTGCAGGAGCCAGGCCTGCAAGTTCAGCGACTCCAGGTCGTGATGAAGTATGGCGCCTCCTTCTCTGGAGAGAAGATCCGTGTCCGTCGGCAGCTTGACTGGTGGGGACGCTGACAAGTCCAGAAGGTCCGGGAACCAGATCTGCCTCGGCCACGCCAGTGCGACGAGGATCATCCTGCACCGGAACCTCTTGATTGGTTGATGAGTTGGAGCAGCAACAGCAACAGAGGGAACGCATATAGGAACAGGCCGTCCCAGGGGAACGAGAAAGCATCGCCCATGCTCCTCAGCTGGGGAAACCTGCTGGCGAACCTCTGGCACTTGGAGTTCGTCGCCGTCGCGAACAGGTCGATCTGGGGTTTCCCATCGTCGGAAGAGTCGATCCACTTGATCCTGACGTAGTTCCCACTCGTGCCCGAGCGCAGCTCCCTGCTAAGTGAGTCGGCGATGGTGTTTTTTATCCCTGCCAGATGAAAAGGCACCAGAAACATCCCTTGGGCGACGGCCCAATGCCACAGATCCTGGGCTTCCTTAGATAGGGTTGGGGATCTGGTTCCTCCCTGCTTCCGGATGTAGAACATCGTGGTGGTGTTGTCGGTGAAGATTCTCACCACCTTGCCCTTGAGGGACGGGAGAAAGGACCTGAGGGCCCAGAACACTGCACGGAGCTCCAGGATGTTGATGTGCAGCGGCTTCTCCTCCGGGAGCCAAAGGCCTCTCGCGTGAAGTTCTCCGGTGTGCGCTCCCCACCCTTCCAGGGAGGCATCCGTCGTCACCGTTATCTGGTGAGATGGGGTCTGAAAGTCTGTGCCCGCCGTCAGATGAGCGCAGGTGCCCCACCACCAGATCGCTCGCCGGAAGGTCTCGTCGAGCGGGATCCTGTCCTCAAAGCTGCCCGTCGCTTGGATCCAGCGGGCATCGAGGAACTCAGGCAGAGGGCGCATCCGAAACCTGCACAGGCGCACAAGATATATGCAGGAGGACATCATCCCGAGGAGGGACTTGATGGACCTCACCCTGGCCACGTCCGTGGCCAGCAGACGTTGCACCTTGCCCAGGATGGCCTTCGTCCTTTCCTCCGACGGCGAGGCCAGATGCGCCACTGTGTCGAGCTTGGCTCCCAGAAACAGTGCGACTTGCGACGGGACCAGGTGGGATTTGGGAAAGTTGATGGAGAATCCCAGGTCTGTGAGCAGCTGGACGGTCTTCACTGTGTGTTCTACGGCGAGCTCCCTTGTCCTTGCTCGGATGAGCCAATCGTCCAGGTAGGGGTAGACGTGGATCCCCTGCAGGCGCAGCCGCGCCGCCACCGGTGCGAGGCACTTGGTGAACACCCTGGGTGCCGACTTCAATCCGAACGGGAGGGCCTTGAACTGGTAGTGCCGTCCTTGGACCACGAACCTGAGGAACTTTCGGTGTCCTTTTAGAATGGGGATGTGTAAGTATGCATCCTCCAAATCCAACGACGACAGGAAATCGCCCTCCTCCAGCTGTCCCAGCACGTGCTGGAGGGTGACCATCCGGAACTTCTGTGCCTTGATGTACTTGTTCAGTCGTCGCAGGTCCAGGATGGGGCGCCATCCTCCTGTCTTCTTTTTCATGAGGAAGTACCTTGAGTATACTCCGGAGCCCCGGAGCCTCTTCGGGACAAGCTCGATGGCACCTTTTTTGAGCATCGCCCTTACCTCCAATAGCAGTTAAGGGACGTGATTTTCCTTCCTGGCCAGGGGTGGAATGCGGGGGCACTTTTTTAGAAATTCAAGGGCGTGCCCCTGGGCCAGGGCGTCCAGCACCCAACGGTCGGTGGAGATGGACTCCCACACGCTGACGAACTTTGCCAGCCGGCCTCCCACCGGGGTGCTTCGGTGGGGGCCCGACACCACGGTCGGTTCAATCTTGCTTGGAGGACGCCTTGCCGCCTTGGCCTCGCTGGCGACGACGGCAGGGTCCACCCGACTTGCCTCATCCTCTATAGGCTTCCTGCGACGAGGAGCAGGCCGCTTGGCGGTACGTAGAGGAGCCACCGCCGAATCCCTTGGAGGCACCCTGCTTGCCTCCGGTGCTCCGAAAGGACGGCCTTCATTGCCGGAGAACGCCTAGGGCCTTAGCTGTCTCCGTGTCCGCCTTGATGGCTTGGAGGGACTCATCCACTGTTTTCCCAAACAGATTGTTCCCATCGAACGGCATGTCCAAAACCTTGGCTTGTATGTCCTGGCGGAAATCCGTCGCCTTGAGCCACCCTCGTCGTCTAAGGCAAACGCTGTTGCCTAGCTGGCGGAAACCGGTGTCGGCAATGTCCGTTGCCACCGTAATGGCGTGGTCCGATGCCACTTCGCCTTCTTGCAAGATCTCCAGGGCCTCGGCCCTCTTGTCGTCCGGTAGGAAGTCCAACAGGAGGGCGATTTGTACCATAACTCCCTGTCGTAGTGGGCCACGATCGCGAGGGGATTGGCAGCCTTAATCGTTGTTGCCGCCGACGAGATAACTCGTCGTCACATTGCGTCCAGCTTCTTTCCTTCGCCGTCCGGCGGGGAAGTTGACGTTGAGGCCGATGCCCCCCCCCCGCTTTCTTCTTGGCCGCCGCTGAGACGACCGAGTCAGGGGTCGGTTGTGCCCTAAGACACAAAGGGGCAGCGTCAGGGACCCGGTACTTCTTCTCGTACCGATCCCTCCTGGGAGGCGTCGTAGACGGGTTCTTCAGAAGGGTGAGACCCTCTTCCCCAGATGTCATCCAGCAGAGGCACGGCGAGGACTGTTTTCCTCTTGGCCTCGCGCCGTTGGTAAAGGAAACCTTCCTTCTTCTCTTCGGGGCAGAGCTGAAAAAGCTTGGATGCCCTGGCGATCATTGCATGGAAAGATCCGATCTCGTCGGGCGGGGAGGCCCGGGCTGGGGGCGATGGGAGCTCCGTCCCGTCGTCACCGCCGTCGTCGTCGTGGCCGTGTCCGTTCCCGTGTCATCCCCAGGGACGGGGGACGTGGGCAAAGGTTGAGTAGGCCGCGAGGGCTGAAAAGGCAGGGCTGGATGGATCCGTCTTCTCTTGTTCGGGGGGTTCCCGCCGGGCCTGGCTCTGGCTCCTCCGTCGAGCCTGGTTCCGGTTCCTCCGTCGGTGGTAAGGGCAATCTCGTCCTTATCTCCGAACATAAGGATTGTATTGCCAACAAAATGGCCGCCGAGTTGTCCTGCGGCTCCGGAAGCGACGGGTGACTAGGACCCTCGCCGGTGCCGCCGTCGCTCTCGTCGTCACCTTCGTCGGGATCCCTCCCGTGGGAACGGGCCTCTTCGAAGCCCTCGTCGAGGCCCTCTAAGACTTCTACCAGCTCCTCCTCGGATGCTGTGTCCATGTCCACAATGGCCACCGCCCACCCCTCTTTTTCCTCCGGGGTTTTCACGGGGGTCTTTTCGATGGGCCTGAAAGAGGCTTCCCTCCACGGAGGCAGGGAGACTCTGGGCCCCGAGGTCGCCTCCACTGGTGTAGCCTCCACAGGCTGCGCCAGGGCCGCCGCAACTTCCTCGATAGAGGCCTTGGCCGGGTGAATCAAGGCCTTTACCACCTTCAGTGGGCCTGTGGCCTTCACCTTGGGGGGAGGGTCACCGCCTCGCTCCCCCTCGGCTGGATCCTTCGAGCTCGACCGGGGCCTCTCTAGAAGCTTCGCCAGGTTCTCGGCCTTCCTCTTCCCTGAGCCAGAGCGTTGGCTCGTGGTTGATGTCGCTGGAGAGGATGCGCCCTGCCTGGCAGCCGAGGAGTCCGACCGTTCGGTGCTCCCGGTGCCCGCGGACTCACGGTGCTTTGCCTTCTGTTGGGCCCCCGTCGCCGGGGCGCCCTCACAGGACTTAGAAGACCGCTCGGACTTCTTCTTCTTCTTCTCACCTGACGGGCTCTTTCCTTCCAGCCAGTTGGAGAGACGAAGGTGTCGGTCCCTGATGGTCCGTTCCGACATGTTCCTGCAAAACGCACAGTCCTTCTCCACGTGCGTTTTGTCCTCATGAAGGCAGTAGAGACATTTCGAGTGCTCGTCCTCCTTGAACACATTCTGCAGCTGGCATCCAGGGCAAACCCTGAACAGCTTTCCGGGCGTCGAGCTTCCTTTCTCCTGGGCCATGTTCGGGTAGGCCGCAGAAACTCCTGGACTCCTCCAAGAAGCGTAACTCGACGAAATCTTCACCCTTGAGGGGCGTAGAAAAATCTGACACGGATCCCCGTTAATCGGATGTAGAGACGGTGGAGCTTGAGGCTCTATTTGACCGAAAAATGAGAAATTCTCTTTGAAAAAGCGCGAAAACGCAGCAAAAGCTCGAGAGCTAAACACGAGGACTCCCAACACTTGAGCGTGTGGTAAAAATCTGAGGATGGCTGCCAGGGGAGGGGCTTAGGGAGAGGGCAGTCATTGGCTGTGGGCAGTATGACCCAGAGATCAGTGATTGGTTACTACTAAGAAAGACAGATCAGAAACGAAACTGATACTGATTTCTTCTTTACCGAGGATTCCCGGCCTGACGACGGGGAATATTTATGAGCATGTGAATCCATGCAAGGCCCCATGCTGGAGAAACATGGTTTCTTCAGTCATCAGTGATTCCATAATGGTGGTTTGATACTCCTCCTGATAACAATGTGGTGTACAAAAATACTAAGAAAAAATCAAAACATAGGTCTTCTAGTTATCTATCAGTTGTGTACTGTAAGCCAAAGCAAACAAACTACCACTGGATAGGACGGAGTATGTATGACATAAAACACTAGTTGTTCCTTATCTTGGTTTATAGATATCTGCAGGGCGGTGGTTTGTTGTACAATAGGTCCAGAAGACAAGGGAGTACCATCAACGACCTGGATATGGTCCATTCGGTCCTTGCTGATTCTGGGTCTGCCGTGGGACTGGACAAAGTCTTGGTCCACATAGTTGCCAGAGGCACCACAGACCAGCAAGGCTGGAATTTTGACGGATCACTAGTCTTCATGCCCCAGGTAAATTGGACTTCAAGCACGAACAACAAGGATGGGGGCATAAGGTAATTAACTTGTCTGGGAAGTTCTGTTCCATAGAAGGTATAGCCTCCTGTCCGCTTGTCCCCAGAGAAGACTCAGTTTTCCGCCTGTCTTGCAAGTACTTATGAAATGCCCTGATAATCCACAATATAAGCAGATGCAGTTCATCCACCGGAGACGCTTGTCCGTTTCCGTCAATGGTAGTCATAATGTAACAATCTGTATAGGCTCCACAACAGTTTTTCCAGTATCTACGGTGGGAGCCACAATGGGGCAGCTAGGGACTGGATGTGGATTGGAGGGGTCCAAGCATTGACGTTCTCTATTTCTTTGCATGAGATGGTGGTCGATCCAAATGGATTAATTAAACCCTACAAGGATGTTGCCTCTTGTATGTGTACAGGGCTAGATCTTAAGATCTATGAGCAGGAGTTATAACCAGCTCCTGGGGTTCAGGCATCACCCTGCAGGCATAAACTATTGCAGGGGCACCAGGAGCTACTGGGAAATGCTACCTTAACTTTTTGCCCATTATGTATGACCCATTGGTAAATTTGTATTAGATGTGTCCTATTAATATTCTTAAATACTCATTGTTAATATCACATATTTTTGTATTGCATCATTTGGCCTGGGGAGCCAAATGTAGCTCATGGTACTATTGATTTCAAGCTAACCAGGTATCAGGCCCTGGTGTTCGTCCAGACAAGGGGTTATGATAACATGACTGACCTTCCTCTCGAGAGCACCACCCCCATGGAATTACCAACATATTGGCAGTCGGCTCAGCTGAAATGTTGGGGGGATAGCAATTCTATCCACTCCAGTCTGCAAGAAAAGTAACAATGGGTTAACGCAGGGCCCCAATGATACCACCTGGACACAATATTGCCAACTCCCTTCGTCCAATAGGGCACAAAATTGTGGGACGGCTGTGAGATCAAATCTGATACCTTCCCTGCATCCTTCAGACGCGTCGTCTGTTCAGTAACTAGACCAGATGACAACAAAGAACCGTTACTCGCCTGTACTGGTTCTTGCTGTTCTTCCAGGATAATCGGAAAACCCAATTGCTTAGCGTATCCTATGTCCATGTAGTTACCCGAGGCACTGGAGACTATCATTGCGGCTGTTGTGATAGACTCCCCAGAAGAAAAGAAGGAGATGGACACTTGAGTGTGCTGAGTCGATTCTGGACCATGTGGAGAATCCAATGGGATTACCCCCAGGGACCTTACTCGTGTGGCCAGGGGAAAAGCAGGTGCATAGATGCCAACATTTCGCCGTAGCTGGGAGGGAGATTTTGTAACAGAAATCGAGAGAATAGAATTTTCCCATTGGACTGCTTTGGGGTTAGAAGTATTTTAAGAGAGAAAAAGTAGAAAATAGCAACATTTTTGGTGAAAAAATTCAGAGTCTCCCACCCAAATTAGGAGAGTTGGCATGTATACAGGTGCTCTCTGATCCAGACCCTAGGGATGGTGTACTGCAAGAGGGTCACATTGGGGAGGAGGGGGAAATCAGACCAGGAAGACTGGAAGGAACACCTTTTTAACTTTCCACGTACTCCTGCCCTTCTGATGGCCTTTTGCCAATCAAAAGAAGTGAGAAAAATGAATTCCCTTAAAATGGACTACATGTTCCAGTATCCCTCTGGAACTGTGACAAAGAAGAGGGCTGAAAGAGGTAAAGGACAGGTAAGCAAGCAGGCCTAAGAGCCTTTTCCTGAGTCCGGCAATTAACAATAAGGGCCTGCACCTGAAGCCAATTGCCCCACCGGAGAGGTATAAAAGGCTGCAGCAGGAAGGAGCAGCAGGAAGAAGCTGGAGCAGAAGCTGGAAGGTCGGCAGTAGAAGCAGAGCACAAGGCTGGCAGTTCACTAGGAAGTGTGACCACAGAAGGGACGCCAGGACGAGAGAAAAGCAGATTTCATCTGCAGGTTCTGAGGTGGTCCTGTGCTCTCAAACCCTTTTTTGCTGTGGCTGCAATGGAAGAGACTGGTAACAGTCTTTCTAGGTGCACCCAATTGCTGTGAATGCAGAGCTGAAGTTGTGCATCTAACTGAGACCCGAGTGCAGAAGCAAGCCGAAGGAAGCCGGTGAAAAGGAGACTCTCTGTGTTCGAGGCTGGATCGGAGACACCCATACTACAGAAAAGTGTGGGTCCCAAGAGTGCCTGCAGCAGTAGAAGCAGAAAGAAAGCCGGGAAGTGGAAGCAGCCTGCAACCGCTGTGACTTTGAAGTCGGCGAGTGAAGCTCCATACTCCAAATCACAAGAAACGCATTGCCGGTAACTGTAACCAGATAATTTAACACTCGCTTACAAGTGAGAGTGAGTAAAGTTGTTAGTAGAAGTGGCAAGTCTTGACAACAAAGGGAATTGCATCATGCGCATATTCAGCACAAGTTAAAGTGCTTGCGTAGAAAGAACATATTTAAATTTCCATTGTTGTATTTAAATCATTACCAAAGTGGTCGCGTGTCTCCTATTATGAGGGAGAACTTTACCTGTAATCACTTCACAAGTGACAGCTGACTTTCCTGAAGTGTTACAAGAAATAGGGTTTCCCGATCCATGTTAAAGCAAAACGATGTATGAATAAAAGGGAACGCAAGTATTTAAACTGAAGTTCATCACCAAAGAGTGATCACGTGTGCCTAAATTAGATTTCAAAGTGAAACCGTAACTGTCAGAATCCAGTTGCCCACGTCGTGTAGCCGAAGAGTTCTTCCTCCCGATGGAACCCTCTGGCCCCAGGAATGGACAGCCAGAGCGATCAATCGGAGGAAAGAACGGATACCTGATGAGACCCAGAGGACGCAGGGGTTGTAACGTAGATGACGCAAAAGTTGTAATGCAGAAGTCAGGGTGGTACGAGTAGCCGAGGACAGGCGTTGGATCTGTAAGTGAGGAGTTAACACAATACAGATAATATAACAACCGCCCTTCTGACCAAACCCGAACACAACAGAAAGAATGCAATACGTTGATCCCAATTCTGATAACAACCCCTAGGCTTACGGTTACTCCGGGGAGAACCAGACGGAACCAGGAAGATAAGAACTCCGAAGTCCACAACGCAGAATACCAGCAAAGCTCAACCACCTATCCCGCCGGCACGAGGACGCCTAATACACACTAGATAGTGTGCGTCACAAGGAAACCCCAGGCTGGAAGTTCATAGTTCCAAGTTCAACAATCCAAAAGTTCAAGAGTTCCAAGGTCAACAATCCAAAGTTCAAGAAAAGTTCCAAAGTTCCTTAAAATACCAGATGCAGTCCAGATGATTGATGATCCAGAAGACAACCGAAGAGCAACCAAAACACAATGGGCGAAGGCTAGGAAATCCTGTGAGCGGTCCGAGGTCGAAGAATGATGCGGGCAGCAAACAAGAACAAGGCAGTCCAAAATCAAAGCCAGGTAAACGGTCCGGGTCGAGGCAACGAGGTAATCAGAAATGCTGGAGGGAAGGGGAAGGGAAAGGGACAGAACCGGGATGATAAGGAAAACTGGATACAAGGTACAAGATATGAGGCGCCACCAATTCTCAATCAGAAGCACCGATCTGGAGTGTAGGCGGAGAATATAAAGGTGAGGTCACATGACAGCGTTCCGCGGCTTCCAGCGTCGACCGTGGGAAACGCTGAGAGGACGCCAGCGTTGCCATGCCAACTTCAAGCCCTGGTTGTAGTGTTCTTAAAGGGCTATGCATTCCGTTCTTGACACTGCTTACACGCCGGTACATGACAGTTTCCTCCCTCAAAGGGGGTGTCACCCCCCGAGCAGACCAGAAACGAGACAAAAGGGCCGGAGCATGGATGTTTCCCACAGGTTCCCACGTACGGTCTTCGGGACCATAGCCCTTCCAATCGACCAGATAGAGACGTCTGCCCTTCGGACTTTTGGTATCCAAGATCGCACCCACCTCATATTCATCGAAAGCACGGCACCCAATCGGTGGTGGATGAGCAGGAAGTCTGGGTAGATGGGTGGCATGGTTTCACTAGAGAGACATGGAATACCGGGTGTACCTTCCATTTGGCAGGAAGAGCCCAATCGGAGGCCGCAGGGTTAATAACCTGCAGAATGCTGTAGGGGACCCACAAACCGAGGCAACAGGGATCTTCGACGCAGGCAGGCGTAGATTTTTTGTGGACAGCCAGACCTTCATTCCCGGTCGGTAGTTAGGAGCCGCGTGAGCGATGTGCATCTGCCGATGGACTTAGTACGTTGACTGGGCCTGTAATAGTTGACTCTTAACTATTAGTGTGGGTATCCGAATGGTTTCCTAAGACAACCAGAGGCAGCCGGATTTTGTATATGGCCAATCAGCAATACTGGGGCAAAGAACGGGGTGCTGGCCATATAGTGCAAAGAACGGAGATACACCTGTCGCCGTATGCATAGAGTTATTGTAGGCGAACTGCGGCCAGAGGTTAGAACAGAAACCCACGTATCTTGGGTTGGTGGGTAAGACATCGTAGATACTGTTCCATGGTGGCGTTAAGCCTCTCTGTTTGCCATCGGTTTGTGGATGGTATGCACTAGAGTACCTGCCGTCTATCCCAACGTTGAAGTCACGGCTCTCCAAAAACGAGAAGTGAACTGTTGGTCCCGGTCAGTAACAAGAATGGAGGCAGGACGAATCTTCGGTAGACGTTCTTCAAGAAACAATTCCGCCAAAACCGGAGCAGAAAGGAATCCCCTGGCAGGGTACAACAAGGCTGATTTAGTGAAATAGTCCACGACCACCCATATAGTGTCGTAGCCGTCGACTACCGGGAGCTCTACTACGAAATCCATAGAGACCATAAACCAAGGGCTTGTCTGGAATAGGCATGGGTTGAAGCAGGCCCACCGGTTTGCCGGTTGATGTTTGCACTGTGCACAAATGGCACAAGAAACGATGTATTCCCGAACATCGTGTTGACATGGAGGGCACCAGCCACCACCTTCTCAAAAGGTCAATAGTTTTCCCAGTACCTGATGTGCCGCTACCGCTGAATCGTGACACCATTGTATGCGCGGTGTGTCTTGTGTCGGAGTCGGGCACATATATTTTACCCTTCTTATAGGCAATGAATTGATGACCTCCAACCCAGGCTAGAAATCTCGGAGGGAGTAGTTCTCACCCATTTTTGTATCCTTGTTTTAGAGAGGGGCGCAAGTACACCCACACCCACTTGATTGGGTAATAGAAGAGCTCCTTTAAGCTCGGATGGTTCAGGGACTCCATGGATGCGGGGAAAGAGCATCAGCCTTCGAATTCAGAGAACCAGGGCGATAGGTAATGGTGAAGTTGAACATGGCGAAAAATCATGCACCTGGCATGACGTGCCGTGGTTACACTTCACTGATTGCAGTGGCAAGAGATTCCGATGATCAGTACAACACTTGAACTGGTTCGGAAGATCCAAAAGATGATGTCTCCATACCATAAAGGCGTCTCCTACAGCCAACCAATTTCCCGTTCTGTGTGTGTATAATTCCTCTCGTAAGAGAGTAAGTTTTCTGGAGTGAACGCAACAGGATGTAAAACAGCCGGACTCGGGGCAAAGTTGGGACAGGATAGCTCCCAGTGCAACATCTGAAGCGTCTGCTTCTACAATGAAAGGCAAAGAGGGATCCGGATGTTGAAGGACGGGAGCCGTGGTAAAGCAGATTTTAGGGCCTCAAAGCCTGTTGAGCTTCCTCGTTCCATTCAAACAAAACTTTTAGTGCTGCGTTAGTTTAGTAAGGTGGAGAGGCAATGGCTGAAAAGTCTTGGTTAAACCGCCGATAGAAATTTGCAAAACCCTAGGAAGGATTGCAGAGCCTTCAAGGTATCAGGACGAGGCCACTCCAATATCGCCGGTGATCTTAGACTGGCTCATTTGCACTCCCGGCTAGTGATATCATAGCCTAGGACTCTACCTCGGTTTCATGAAACCTGCACTTGTCCAGACTTAGCATACAAGTGGTACTCTCTTAGACGTTGCAAAACGTTGGAAACATGATGACGTTGAGTGTCCACGAAGGAGAGTAGACCAAGATGTCATCTAAAGTAAACGACTACGTATTGGTCTAGCATGTCATGAAATACGTCGTTGATTGAAGTATTGGAAGGTCGCCGGAGCATTTACATAGGCCAAAGGGCATAACGGCAGTATTCGAAGAGGCCATATTTGGTTTTGAAGGCCGTCTTCCACTCGTCGCCTTCGCGAATCTGACGAGATTTGTAGGCTCCCCTCAAATCCAATTTAGTGAACACCTTAGCTGCCACCCAATTGTCCAATAAAACTGAACTCAGAGGAATCGGATTACTGATTTCTGATCGTGGACGGCATTTTTAAAGCACGGTATCGACTGCAAGGACGCAGGTCCCCCTCCTTCTTAGGGGACAAAGAACATGGGTGAGGCAGCAGGTGAGCGCGGAAGGGACGAATAAAGCCAGTACTCAAGGATTTGTCAATATATTTCTTCAAAATCACGTCCTCTTTAGGGGTCAGGGAATATATGTGCGCCCAGACGGAATCTTAGCTCCAGGAATCAGCTCGATAGGGCAGTCATAGGGCTGTGGGGTGGAAGTATCTCTGCCCCACGTGCGTCGAATACGTCCTGATATTTCCTGTACACCATAGGAAGGACACAGTGTTAAGTACTGCCCCCACAGTACGGGTAGTTTCAGCAAGAGCATGAACTGGATGTTGGTATCTCCGCACTGATAGTGAGGCATCTCCTTTCACAGTAATCCGACGGAAAACATACCTCCCCAGAATGCCAATCCACAGAAGGATTATGCAGTCTTACACAAGGTAAGCCAAGAATGAATTTAACTGTGTGGTGCCGCAATGAGATCAAAGTAGATGTCTCTTGATGAGCCGCAGTCAGTGATCATGGTGAGGGTCAGTAGTCCGCTTCGTCCACTAACCAGAGACCAAGGAAGAGCCATCTACCGAATTTACCACTTCAGCGACATGTTTTTGTGGCATAACTGGCAGACCCAACTCCTGAGCATAAGTGGCATCCACATAATTCCCTGTGGCGCCTGAGTCCAGGACATCATCACGGCCCATTTTCTCAGAACCGGGAGATGGACAGGGAAACAGTATAGACAATGAAGGACTGTATATTTGTAGGGTTCTATCGAAGAAACACCCGGCATCTGGACCCCTTCAGTCACCGGGTTTTTGGCGTTTCCCTGGTTTCTTAGCAGGTTTTTTGGTACATTCTCGAGCAAGTGGTCTGAACCTCCGCAATAGAAACCTAATCCATTCTTTCTCCGGGTGTTCCCCTACTTCAGCCGAGTGAGGGGTTCTAAGTGCCCCAATCTTGCATGGGTTCGCGTGGATCAGCGGGCAGTAAAGGAACGGGAGATAGCAACAGGAGTGACCGTTTCTCTTTTCACCCCTCCGTGGCTGCTTGTCGGGAATCGATCTGGAGAACCAATGCAATAGTTCTTCGAAAGGCAGAAGGTATCACCGAACGGTAGCCAGTTGCTGTCTTTTTAGGGAGTCGGACAGCCCTTTATAGAGATAGAGGCCTTCTTCTCTTTCGGGCGCCAATTTTTTTTCCGCACCAGCTGATTGAACTTGGCTAGATAGGACAGGAGGTGTACTGCCTTGTTGGAGACAAGCAGTTCTAAATCGCGTCTGCTTGTGTGGGCATAACGTGTGTCGAACACACGACTCATAGCCTCAATTTGGGCGTCACAATTGTAAAGAAGATGGACTGCCCTCTTTCAACAACGGATTAGCCCAGGCAGCCGCGGACCCCCTAAATGAGATAACAGAAACGCCGCCTTTAGTAGTGGAATCCGGACAAGAGGCAGGACACACAGAAAGTGTAGTCTACATTGGTTCAAAAGGTCCTAAAGTGTTTTGGGGTTCTCCTCTGAAGCGTTTCCGGTGGAGCCAAAGGGAACTGTGGCAGTTCATACAAACTGGTTCGCAGCACCCTGTTGGGATTGGAGCAGCACCTGCCCCAGAGCCACTGGCCAAAGGAGGGGCAGCTGCCCCTAAGGGGTTATGAACCCTGCTTGCAACTCATCAATGCGTCGCTGCGTGGCTGATGAGCCGCAGTCATATCATTTACGTAAATCGGCCACCAATTGTAAAATAGTGGACAGCGTCTCATTGGTATCCATATTTGAAAGGCTTCTGATTATGTCAGAATCCAGTTGCCCACGTCGTGTAGCCGAAGAGTTCTTCCTCCGATGGAACCCTCTGGCCCAGGAATGGACAGCCAGAGCGATCAATCAGAGGAAAGAACGGATACCTGATGAGACCCAGAGGACGCAGGAGTTGTAATGTAGATGACGCAAAGTTGTAATGCAGAAGTCAGGGTGGTACGAGTAGCCGAGGACAGGCGTTGGATCTGTAAGTGAGGAGTTAACACAATACAGATAATAAACAACCGCCCTTCTGACCAAACCCGAACACAACAGAAGAATGCAATACGTTGATCCCAATTCTGATAACAACCCCTAGGCTTACCGTTACTCCGGGGAGAACCAGATGGAACCAGGAAGAGAAGAACTCCGAAGTCCACAATGCAGAATACCAGCAAAGCTCAACCACCTATCCCGCCGGCCGAGGACGCCTAATACACACTAGATAGTGTGCGTCACAAGGAAACCCAGGTTGGAAGTTCATAGTTCCAAGTTCAATATCCAAAGTTCAAAGTTCCAAGTTCAACAATCCAAGTTCAAGAAGTTCCAAAGTTCCTTCAAAGTCCAGAAAGTCCAGATCATGAAAACGCAGTCCAGATGATTGATGATCCAGAAGATAACGAAGAGCAACCAAAACCAATGGGCGAAGGCTAGGAAATCCGTGAGCGGTCCGAGGTCGAAGAATGATGCGGGCAGCAAACAAGAACAAGGCAGTCCAAAATCCAAAGCCAGGTAAACGGTCCGGGTCGAGGCAACGAGGTAATCAGAAATGCTGGAGGGAAGGGAAAGGGACAGAACCGGGATGATAAGGAAAACTGGATACAAGGTACAAGATACGAGGCGCCACCAATTCTCAATCAGAAGCACCGATCTGGAGTGTAGGCGGAGAATATAAAGGTGAGGTCACATGACAGCGTTCCGCGGCTTCCAGCGTCGACCGTGGGAAACGCTGAGAGGACGCCAGCGTTGCCATGCCAACTTCCAAGCCCCTGGTTGTAGTGTTCTTAAAGGGCTATGCATCCGTTTCTTGACACTGCTTACACGCCGGTACATGACAGTTTCCTCCCTCAAAGGGGGTGTCACCCCCCGAGCAGACCAGAAACGAGACAAAAGGGCCGGAGCATGGATGTTTCCCACAGGTTCCCACGTACGGTCTTCGGGACCATAGCCCTTCCAATCGACCAGATAGAGACGTCTGCCCCTTCGGACTTTGGTATCCAAGATCGCACCCACCTCATATTCATCAAAACCACGCACCCTAATCGGTGGTGGATGAGCAGGAAGTCTGGTAGATGGGTGGCATGGTTTCACTAGAGAGACATGGAATACCGGGTGTACCTTCCATTTTGCAGGAAGAGCCAATCGGAGGGCCGCAGGGTTAATAACCTGCAGAATGCTGTAGGGACCCACGAACCGAGGCAACAGGGATCTTCGACCAGGCAGGCGTAGATTTTTTGTGGACAGCCAGACCTTCATCCCCGGTCGGTAGTTAGGAGCCGGTGAGCGATGTGCATCTGCCGATGACTTAGTACGTGACTGGGCCTGTAATAGTTGACTCTTAACTATAGCGTGGGTATCTGATAGGTTCCTAAGACAACCAGAGGCAGCCGGATTTTGTAATGGCCAATCAGCAATACTGGGCAAAGAACGGGGGTGCTGGCCATATAGTGCAAAGAACGGAGATACACCTGTCGCCGTATGCATAGAGTTATTGTAGGCGAACTCGGCCAGAGGTAGAACAGAAACCCACGTATCTTGGCGTTGGTGGGTAAGACATCGTAGATACTGTTCCATGGTGGCGTTAAGCCTCTCTGTTTGCCCATCGGTTTGTGGATGGTATGCACTAGAGTACCTGCCGTCTATACCTAACGTTGAAGTCGCGGCTCTCCAAAAACGAGAAGTGAACTGTGGTCCCCGGGTCAGTAACAAGAATGGAAGGCAGACCGAATCTTCGGTAGACGTTCTTCAAGAACAGTTCCGCCAAAACCAGAGCAGAAGGAATCCCCTGGCAGGGTACAAACAAGGCTGATTTAGTGAAATAGTCCACGACCACCCCATATAGTGTCGTAGCCGTCGACTACCGGAAGCTCTACTACGAAATCCATAGAGACCATAAACCAAGGCTTGTCTGGAATAGGCATGGGTTGAAGCAGGCCCACCGGTTTGCCCGGTTGATGTTTGCACTGTGCACAAATGGCACAAGAAACGATGTATTCCCGAACATCGTGTGACATGGAGGGCCACCAGCACCACCTTCTCAAAAGGTCAATAGTTTTCCCAGTACCTGGATGTGCCGCTACCGCTGAATCGTGACACCATTGTATGGCGGTGTGTCTTGTGTCGGAGTCAGGCACATATATTTTACCCTCCTTATAAGGCAATGAATTGATGACCTCCAACCCCAGGCTAGAAATCTCGGAGGGAGTAGTTCTCACCCATTCTTGTATCCTTGTTTTCAGAGAGGGGGCGCAAGGTACACCCACACACCACTTGATTGGGGTAATAGAAGAGCTCCTTTAAGCTCGGATGGTTCAGGGACTCCATGGATGCGGGAAAGAGCATCAGCCTTCGAATTCAGAGAACCAGGGCGATAGGTAATGGTGAAGTTGAACATGGCGAAAAATTCATGCCACCTGGCATGACGTGCCGTGGTACACTTCACTGATTGCAGTGCCAAGAGATTCCGATGATCAGTAAACACTTGAACTGGTTCGGAAGACCCCAAAAGATGATGTCTCCATACCATAAAGGCGTCTCTTACAGCCAACAATTCCCGTTCTGTGATCGTATAATTCCTCTCGTAAGAGGTGAGTTTTCTGGAGTGATACGCAACAGGATGTAAACCAGCGGACTCGGGGCAAAGTTGGGACAGGATAGCTCCCAGTGCAACATCTGAAGCATCTGCTTCTACAATGAAAGGCAAAGAGGGATCCGGATGTTGAAGGACGGGAGCCGTGGTAAAAGCAGATTTTAAGGCCTCAAAAGCCTGTTGAGCTTCCTCGTTCCATTCAAACAAACTTTTAGTGCTGGTTAGTTTAGTAAGTGGAGAGGCAATGGCTGAAAAGTCTTGGATAAACCGCCGATAGAAATTTGCAAAACCTAGGAAGGATTGCAGAGCCTTCAAGGTATCAGGACGAGGCCACTCCAATATCGCGGTGATCTTAGACTGGCTCATTTGCACTCCCCGGCTAGTGATATCATAGCCTAGGAACTCTACCTCGGTTTCATGAAACCTGCACTTGTCCAATTTAGCATACAAGTGGTACTCTCTTAGACGTTGCAAAACGTTGGAGACATGGATGACGTGAGTGTCCACCGAAGGAGAGTAGACCAAGATGTCATCTAAGTAAACGACTACGTACTGGTCTAGCATGTCATGAAATACGTCGTTGATGAAGTATTGGAAGGTCGCCGGAGCGTTACATAGGCCAAAGGGCATAACGCAGTATTCGAAGAGGCCATATTTGGTTTTGAAGGCCGTCTTCCACTCGTCGCCTTCGCGAATCCGGACGAGATTGTAGGCTCCCCTCAAATCCAATTTAGTGAACACCTTAGCTGCACCCAATTGGTCCAATAAGACTGAAATCAGAGGAATCGGATACTGATTTCTGATCGTGACGGCATTTAAAGCACGGTAATCGATGCAAGGACGCAGGTCCCCCTCCTTCTTAGGGACAAAGAACATGGGTGAGGCAGCAGGTGAGCGGGAAGGACGAATAAAGCCAGTACTCAAGGATTTGTCAATATATTCCTTCAAAATCACGTCCTCTTTAGGGGTCAGGGAATATATGCGCCCAGACGGAATCTTAGCTCCAGGAATCAGCTCGATAGGGCAGTCATAGGGCCTGTGGGGTGGAAGTATCTCTGCCCCACGTGCGTCGAATACGTCCTGATATTTCCTGTACACCATAGGAAGGACAGTGTTAAGTACTGCCCCCACAGTACGGGTAGTTTCAGCAAGAGCATGACTTGGATTGGTGATCTCCGAACTGATAGTGAGGCATCTCCTTTCACAGTAATCCGACGGAAAACATACCTCCCCAGAATGCCAATCCACAGAAGGATTATGCAATCTTAACCAAGGTAAGCCAAGAATGAATTTAAACTGTGGTGCCGCAATGAGATCAAAGTAGATGCTCTCTTGATGACCGCAGTCAGTGATCATGGTGAGGTCAGTAGTCCGCTTCGTCACTAACCCAGAGACCAAGGAAGAGCCATCTACCGAATTTACCACTTCAGGACATGATTTGTGCGTAACTGGCA